>QANZ01017012.1:74601-109313 GCA_003254925.1 Chamaecrista fasciculata
AAAAAAAAAAAAAAAACAGATCTCCCTTCCTTAACACATGCGGCTCGCTTCCTAAACACATCTCTCCTTCATTTGGCTTCCATATAGTCAGATCGGCACTGTGTTAAGGCAACGTAGTGAAAGTTCGGCCTTCAGGTAAGCAAATTTGTAGAGTTGCACTGGTTTTTCTCATTATTTGACAGGATCCAAAATCGCCGATATTCTATCGAAGGTTGGTGTTCGTCCTTTCCGTCGATAGATCTGTCAAAACGCGTGACCTTGTGAAGCCACCTTACCGAAGTTGTCCGTCGTGCGCAGTGGTACACCATTTGCTCATTCCTACTTTGATCATCTTCAGGTAAATTGGAAAATTTGCTGATTCCTCTATATATATTTTGGTGGGTTTCAAAACGCGTGACAATTGTGTTACTCGTCAGTTCTGTCATTTTAAGCTATTGCAGCTTGTGCTGATTTTAGATGCCCGTGATGGAGTATCTTGGTACTACTTATGCTGTATGAACAAAAATATTGGCATTCTTGTTTATATGTGTTAATATGTTCAGATTTTTTATTGGTTTTTCCTTTAATCATCAGGTTCTGCATGCTTTCTGATTGTCTATTTAGAGTAATCTGCTTCTCAGAGGATTTTGATTCTGAACTCTGAAGATCTTTTTTCTTTTCTTTGTGAAAATTGGTGCATGTTCTAACTCGTATAGAGAAGCTCATTGCAGATGCGGTCCGTAAATGCTTTTTGGTTGTTGCTTATATGTCCTATGTACTTTATTATTTTCACTTACTAATCTCAAGCAGATTTTGAAGCTTATGTTCTCCTTTTCATCTATTGTCTGTGTTCCTAAAAAAACATTTGTTTTATGAAGGAATCTCTGGGTTGACCTGGTTAAAAGACTTTGAATGTACAAAGGATGTATAGCTCTCTAGCAATTTGCTGTATTTGATGTACTTTGATGTATTCTGAGCCTGAGCAGAATGCTTGCATTTTGAGGCAGTAAATGGATTTTGTTTATGGCCTGTTTGGTGTCCTGTTCATGCTTTCCTAAAGGGTGGATGAGTGTATCCGTTTCTGTGATGCAGAGGAATTAATTACATGTTTGAGTCAATCTTTCTCTCTTTGTTTTTGGCTCTTTAGGGGCATATCTGAGGTTCCTGTTCATATCTCTATTCTATGTACATAAACTTCTCTAGTTGTCAACATAATACTTTTAGTCTCCCATTTTTTACTTTTCTGTTACGTTTTGATCCCTATTATAAAATGGTAAGGACCTTAACGTAAAAGAGCACAATTGTCAGGGGTGAAATTTATTTTCCCCCTTTCTTTGGCCCTTTTTTATTTTTCTTTCTTATTTCTTCAAGAATATGTGGACTTTTATTTGCCTGGAAGATTCTTCCTTCTGTTTTCATTTTTTTTTTGCCTGGAAGATTCTTCCTTATGTTTCGTATATTTTTGTGGACTTTTTACTAGCAATATTTTAGAACCTGTGTTACTCAAATTGATCTGTAATTGTCTGATAAATTGTTCTGCAACTGCAAGCACATGGGAGAATTCCCTTCTCTCTTTAACTATATTTTTCCAATTATTTTTGTTTTAGTCACATATACTTAAGGGATAAACAGTGACATTAGAGAAGTTAGATTAATTTTATGGTTGCTGCTTTTGCAAGCAAAAAGCAATTTGGATAAGAACAAAAACAAAATCAATTTCTATAAATCAACTTGGCTTTAAAAGCCAATGGATCATAGCTTTTACTTATTCCACTTTATTATATTTGGATCTATGCAGGGAAAGATGGCAGGCGATGAGAAATTTGTGTGGCCCTCTCAGTGGGTAGAATGGTTCTTGGAAATTTGCGTCGATGAAAAACGCAATGGACATTTCGTGTGGGGATTATTTAACGACCCCGGAAAGGCAAATCTCATGAGAAGGATGAACGAGAAGATCTTCCCCAAGACATTGTCAGCCCAACAATTTTGGACCAAATGGGATTTGCTGAAGAGTGACTTCCGTGGGTGGAAAGAACTAAAGCACGCTGCATCAGGCCTTGGTTGGGTGAATGGAAGCACGATATCAGCGTCAGAAGAGTGGTGGAAGGCCAGACTACAGGTCCTATGTCATTGAATTTTGAACTGTGTGTAATAAACAGGGTTTGAAGTAGAAGGCTAATCTATTGTTCCTTTTTCAATATGCAGGGGAAACCAAAGTTAAAGAAGTTTAAGAAGAAACCCCTCGAACACGAAGAGTTGCTGGAGGAGTTGTTTGCCGATTCGATCGCCACAGGTTTTCATGCACGAACCCCTGCAGCTTACCTGTATCCTCAAAACGAACCCGCACCAGAGCATGAGGCTGACAATGCATTTCCGAACGACCAACCAGGTGACACTCCCTACCACCTAGATATGGACGAGGTGTTGCAGAACCCAGCTAATGTGATGGACAACCAGTCCAGCAATGAAGAAGATGGCAATGCACCGCCGGTCGTGACTCCGCCCCCGGCAGCGTCGCAACCAAACCCACCAATCCATGGGTTTCCACAACCTATGAGTAGGAAAATTGGCGACAAACGAAAGGGAAAGGCTATGGTGCACAAGCGGTCGAAGAGACGAGTGGTAGATGGACTTTTTGAGATCTGCGCCTCTATGAATAACTTTGTCAGCACTTGTCAAAACTTCACACAAGGAGGCTCTCCCAGTTGTGGGTACAGCGGTGGTGTCACATCACTCGACCAGCATGAAAGAATGTTCGCACTTCTTTTACAGCTGCCTGGAATGGAGGCTGGGTCTCGTTTTTACATTGACTGCACGAAGGTGCTCAGGGACCCAGAACTATTATCTATGTTCCTAGCTCAACATTCGGTGAATAAGGATGTTGTGCTTAAATGGCTGAAGGCCATGGTGGACGATAAGTTCCCGCGGAACGAAAACAACTTCCCCCATGACGATGACATGTTCCCACCTGCTTGATTTCAATTATGTTTGTGTTGTAACCTTAAAATATTGACTCTTTTTAATTGTGTACTGAAGGGAACTATATGGTTTGTTATGACTATATTTCGTGATGAGTGTCTGTAATGTAAACTGTTGAATGCATGGCTCTATCTATCTATCTTTGCTTTTCAAAGTGGGGTTTGTTATATTTGTTAATAATGATGCCATAATTAGTAATTACCCAATTATTCTATATATAAGAAAAAAATTCTTCAGTTATATCATATATGTCATTCTTCAATTCATTAATATCTATTTGTCAATGACAGGGCAATGACTCTTGTGGGCCAGATTTGAACAGCTGAAAGTTTCCACTGAACTTGAACTGTGGCAGGTTGACCATTCTCTATCTCTATCTTTCCTTATTCATCTTTTACATCTTTCTCATCAGAGACCATTTGCAAGTATTCACTTGACCATTCGTGGGGGCAACAAAACATCCGTCTCTGAGGGAGTAGAGGCATCTGTAATATATGTTCGCTTCAAGGCAGCAGCTAGTGAGGTAATCTTTTTGTTCTTTTTAGAGCTCCCTTTTGTCACATACTTTCCATCCCTTCTCTTTGCTGCTGATTAATTTGGTTAGTTATGCAGCTTAAGCCAGTGCTAGAGGAAATTGAAAGCAGATCGTCAAGAAAAGAATATGGTCAAATCCTTGAAGAATGCCATAGATTATATTGTGAGCAACGTCTATCTTATAATCCTTAGCTTGTTGGATTAGTAGGTTAATGGCTGTCAATTTGCAGGCTATATGGATAAATTTGTTGAAACTAGCTAGCAGCCAATTGAGCGAATTTGACTTTCATCAGACTATACTAACATTTATTTGGTTGAAAGTTTAGCTAAGTTGTGTTATGCCGGATGCTTATTAGTTTTTAATTTTTGAAAATTGTCCGCTGCTTTGAAGTTCAGACTTTTAAATCGAAATAATAATTTACTAATTTTGAGATAGTAATTGTTAATGAACTTTACTTGCTTAGTGGTGAGTGTTTAAGACAAGTTATGAATTCTGATTGTGGATCACTCCCTATTTCTCTTCTATCTCCACCTTTAAATTGTTGCTGGAAATTGTAGTATCCTTCTCATACTTCCTACTTATGATGAGATACACATTTGTTATTGGCTATTGCCATTATTAACCTTAATATCTTTAATAAACACAGGGAGGAGCTGGTCAAGGAATGTTTAGAAAGGGGCACTGAGTTAGTTCAAGCTATCGCAGATAGTCTCTTTAATTTGCCTTCTACTGAAGATGTTGATGGACCTCTTGTGAAGCTGCCACCACCAGTGACCAAATTGCCAAGAGAGAAGCATGTAAGTTTTTTTATTGTTACTTTAGCATTCTGGGATCATATGTAAATTATGCATTGTTGTGCCTTTCGTTCAAGAAATCCTCACCAGTAGAATCTTTATCTTTGTATTTCTCACTGTAGGTAGAAGGAATTGGTTTATGCAAACTGCTTTGGAACTACATGTTGGCTTTATTTTTTTGTTTCTTAGACATTCTTTCTGTGAGACTGGACAAAATTGACTTTTTCAGAGTATCAAGTGATGCAGCTGTTGAAAGTTCTTTTCTTTATTATATTTATTGGCATGCACTAGACATAGACAGTACACGTCTAAGTATTTGCACCCATGAGATAAAATGCTTGGAAGCAACAATAGAACATGTTTTTGGTATATTTTGGTTCTGTGAGTAATTATGTCAATCGGATAAGTTGGCTATTTGTGGACAAGAAAGAATCAGCAATCCACTGTCTCAGTCTTGTGTTAATTTGATTGGTTATTGGTTCAGAAGCATACTTGAAAGCAATACACAAAAAAAAAGGTCTTATTCTCTGTTCTGTCCTTTTCTCTATGTCAAATTAGAAAAAGAGTTATTGAGAGAGACCAAAACCTTGTCATATTAGCTGTTGCATTGGCTTTATATATTGAGAGACATGCCTTGATGTGAAATATGATTCCCCATGCAATAAAATTACATATTCTTGCATACCTATGCATACTATCACTTTGTACTCTCTTCTAGCATGAACTATATTTTCATACCCATACCTATGCATCATCAATTTGTACTATCTTCCATCATATTTTCATACCCTTTCATCATTAAAACCAAAATAAGTTGAGATCAAACTTCTGCTCATTATATATAGTACATAGCACATATGTTGCACACTACAAAATTGGAGTGTGAAGTTTTTAACAAATTTATTGTTTCCAACCTCCTAAATTGCTCCCAAAACCATGTCTTGGTGGTCAGATCCGGCCAATGCTCCTACAGTGGACCCAAGATATGTGCAAATGGTAAAGAATGGATCAGTCATGTTCGCCAATTGTGTAACTGGTGCAACCAGCACAGCAGCGGTTTATGCCTACAAGACTCCATGCCGAACTTCAAAATTATCCGGTCAGGATTGGATGGAGGAGCTCTGCACAGGGAACGAGGTCAGAATCTACGAGCTTCAGGTCATACAATCAATCTATCTCACCTGTCATCAGATTTATTTAAAAAAATTGTAAAGATTTCCTTTTGTATACATTATAGTTAACTTGTTAAACTCTTTGTAAGGAGTTTTGTGGTGTAAAATTAAAGACTGTGCACTGCTTGTGAATTTGAATATAAAAAGCAGGTTAAGAACCAATTGGTGACTCAATGATATGGTTTATTTTGTTAGGAGTGAAGGTTTATTTTGTTAAAAACTGTTCTTTAATTGTTATTCTAAATAGACAAGTATCCATCACAAAATATATTTGACGAAGCTCTGTAATCATTATACTTGTACTCATATTTATGATGAAAACTGGAAAATAGAATTAAAGTAAATATATATATATATATATGAGTAAACTGACAAAGAATTTTTCATTTGTTTTTGGAATTAATAGCTGCAGTTTCTTCATTGGAATTAATATAGTAACATAGAACTATATTTTGATTTGATTAAAATTAACAATAGATATAAGAAAAATAAAATTATGGAAATATATAATTAGCAGATTTAGTCGTTTGACTTTTAATATTTAAATCTAGGGTAAATTACACTTTGGTACCCTGTGGTTTGACCCTATTTCACTTTGGTATCCTGTGGTTTGAAACTTGACACTTTGGTACCCTGTGGTATTCTCCATTAACACTTTGGTACCCTTTGAAGCTATTTTGTAATTTTAACCATAACAAATTTTGCAAAAATTATATATTGACCCCAAAAAATTACAAATAGGTCCTTGGATACATTTTATATAGGGACTAAAATGAAAAATTTAAAATTTTTTTGGGGTCAATATGTAATTTTTGTAAAATTTATTATGGTTAAAATTACAAAATAGCTCCAAAGGGTACCAAAGTGTTAATGGAGAATACCACAGGGTACCAAAGTGTAATAGGGTCAAACCACAGGGTACCAAAGTGTAATTTACCCTTAAATCTATATAGAGATTTAAGTAGTACTTTAGATTATTCAATAATATTTAAATTTAAAAGAAACAAAGTAAAAATTAAGCGTATGAGTTAGCCTGACAAAAATTAGGGGCAATTTTTTTTTATAAAATAAATATATATTATATGAATTAAATAAAATATTTAATTAATATTTTATATTACATATTTATAAATATAAAATTAACATTATATAAATATGAATTAAAAAAATTAAATATTTATTTTGTTTTTCAATTTATATACATTTAAATAATAGTAATAATAAAAAAATTATTACATTTATATTTATAAGAAAGTTTTAGATTTTTTTAATAAATAAGGTATGCAAATTTATTAAATGTTATACATAAACAATAAAAATTAATTTAAGAATTAAAAAGTAGTTAAATATATCTTTAAATTTTTTAAAAAAATATTAAGTTTTCATTATTTTTATTTTTATTTATCTTTAATTATATATATATATATTAGTATATAATTGATATATACATTACTGTCATTAGTATTACCATAAAAAAAAGATTGAAAATTCGTTTAATAATAATTATTTCATCTGTTATGTAATTGTTACTATTTTCTTTATGTGAAAGAAAGTCTATTATAGGACAGAACTGGAAATATATCTATATTTGTGAAACAAAGTAAAAATTAACCGTAAGTAGAACTGGAAATATTTCTAGAATTAAAGTAAATGGAATTAATAGCTGCAGTTTCAGCCTTTAATTATTCAATTATGTCATTTTAATAAATATATCTATATCTGTGAAATATATTATGTTCAATTATTAAGTTATTTTTCAATTATTCAGTTATTAAGTTATTTTTATTTTAATTATTCAATCATTTTCTTCGTCTTCACTCCTTCACAGGATGACGCACAACGTGTTCGATGCGTTATGTTATAGATTGGAAACTGACTATGGTTTGCAAGATACTGAACAAGTCCAAGTTGATGAATCGGTTGGAATGTTCTTATATTTCCTGTCTTCAGGGGAGTGAAATAGAAGATTGCAGGAGCGTTTCCAACACTCAGGGGAAACGATTCACCGGCACTTCTACACGGTCTTGGATGCAATGGTTCGCATGGCAAACGATTATATTGTCCCCGGCGACCAAAGTCATATTGATGAAAAAGTCCAGGGTACACCATTTGAGCATGCAATCGGTGCAATCGATGGTACGCACGTGCCATGTGTTGTTGAGGCTAGCCAAAAAATTCCGTTTATTGGCCGAAAAGGGACGCCCACCCAAAATGTGCTTGCCACCTGCAACTGGGATATGTTATTTACGTACGTAGTAAGCCGATTGGGAGGGCAGTATGCATGATGCCCGAATTTTGCACACAGCCAGGACCACCGCACACTTACGGTTCCCGGAACCCCCTCTGGGGAAATATTATCTTGTCGATTTCGGTTATCAAACTACTACAGGCTTCCTCGGGCCCTATAGGGGAAGTACATATCACATACCAAACTTCCACAGACAAATGCAGTTTAACAGTCCAAATGAGATATTCAACTACAACCATTCAAAGATACGATGCACCATTGAGCGTGCATTTGGAGCATGGAAAAATAAGTGGCAAGTTCTGAAAACAATGCCAATGTTTCTGTTCGATACACAAGTCCAAATTGTGATGGCCACTATGGGCCTTCACAATTTCATCAGAATTGAAAACTCTGAAGACATTGATTGTGCAGCTGCTCTAGCGGGCCAACTATATGAACCGGATGATGTTGACGAACCGATCCCTGAAGACTTTGGGTGGCCACCAGGTAGTATGCAAGATATGCGAGACCGCATGCGTGATGAACTTGTTGTTCAGTATTGTCAAGGTCGTTAAGCAATTACAATTTATTAGTTGTAGATGAATATTAATGTACCAATGATAAATATGTATGTCTTTCTTTTTTTTGTTTTAATGTTAGTGTGGTGAAATGCTTAACGATGGATTTGTAACGTCCATTAATCGTGTCATTAGTAATCTAATCTAATAATATTTGAAAAACAATGTTTTGTTGAAAACAGGTGTCAAGCCTACATTGGAGGGTACCAATATAAAAAAAATATTTTTTGTACAGCTAATATTAAAAAAAAAAATTATGCTTCTAATATAACAAAATGGCGCCATCCCACTAATTTAATCAGGTATCTCTAATCTCTAATCTCTAATCTCTAATCACTATCTCTAATTGTCGTTTACAAATTAATGTTTTGCTTAGCACAAGTGTCAGTTTATTAGGAGCAGTACCTCTCTCATTGTTGGACTAGAAAACTTTCAATAACTACTATTATTTGACCTCTCTCTCTTTTATATATGTAATTTATATATAATAGTAAACCAGCAATGTTCAACCACATATGGGACTAGGTAAAACTAGGACAAACGACTAATAGCTACAGAAGACCTCACACCTCTTCATTAAATAGAATGAGCCTAAAGCTTTAGTGCAATGACTTATATACATAAGATTCTCATTCTCAGTGTAAGCAGTGATGGTAAGATACGTATGCAAATGTAGTTCAATATTCATTGCATTTCAAAGTTAACGTCATATTTTTGATAGCTGAGCACAAAGTCAGTTAGTTAAATGCTCTCGAGTTTTAAAAACATAAATACAACAAAAGTTAACCAACTAATAGGTATCTCATACAACAAAGGAAAGATAATGTCATAGCAAAATAATCTTGCGTTACAAAAGTCATACATTTCAAATGCCAAAAGGTCCTACCCTGTCCAAATTCACTACCCCATTGTCACCAAAATAAACAGCCAGATGATAACAATCCACGAGACAACAAGGCCAATGGAGCAATAACGGAGAGTCTTTTCTTTTGCAGCCAACTGACATTGAGCTGTTGTACTCTTCTTTCGTTCACCATCAAATTCTCTCAAAACACGTATAAGCCTCCTTCTGACCTCAGTTGCATCCGTATCTATAACAGCTCTAACATGATCATCCCATGCGAAGAATTTGCAGTATCCTTCATCCTAATATTGCACCAAAATTGAACAGTCAACATATTCTACAAGGGCTGACCACAGACATCCCATGAAATGGTACAAAAACTGCAAGTACAAATACATACTGGGTAATATGGGCATCCCCAAAATTTTCGACCTGGGTTTTCTTTCGTGTGCGAGGTCATCAAAACAGAATCAACACCACAATCACACAACAAATTGAGGCTCACACGACTTAATATTGAACAACGCCCAGTTGTGGATGAAGAAGCCATGCTACTGCACAATAGACGAACTTTTTCAACAAACAGAATAGGATAAAGATCTCCAATTATACTTCACTCATGCAGAGCTTTAAGACCAGAAATAGTACTGTCCAAAGCTCTCTGAAAACAAATAACAATCAGAGAGGCACGTGTGCATGTGTAGTTTGCCATTGTTAAAAAATAAAAAGCAGAGAGGCAACTTCCACTAGCTTTAACTCATATCCATCTGCAGAGCAGTTTACAAATTTTGGTATCCTAGCAACATGAATTGGGATTGAGGACAGTGAAACAATCAGGCCCCCAAAAACCTATCACCTTAGCCCGAAATCATACTCTTAAGAACTAAACTATACATAATTGACTGAAGCAGCAAATTTATACAATAGAGATCTTGATTCATCAAGTGAACTAGAGTGATCAACTTCCAGAGAAAATCACAACATAAAACAGACCTTCTACAACATATGGTGCAGCACAATCTATGATAAAACCTTGACGACTGATTCATCCTTTTATGCCATCATATTCCATAAAAACAAACTAGATTTACTATCTTCATTAAGATCAGGAGAGCAACTCAGCAGGTTTAAGGCAGAGGCCAAGAAAAACATAACAAAATAACACACACTAACTAAAAATCAAGAAAGATCCATTAATAAAATACTAAAAACTCTACTTTTCTGTATATGCAAGCTGTGTGTCCTTTGAGCTTGTAGCAATATATCAAATCTGCGAAGTATATAATACAGAAACAGGCAGAACCTGTCGCTTGTAGCAATATATCAGAAATAGTACTCCAGAGTACTCAGACATTTTCGAAGTAAATTTTTCTTTTGAAATCCAGCTTCCAGCACAAACAGGCAGAACCTCTCGTTTTCTAAAAAGTAAATGTGGGATTGCGGGTGTATAGGGAAATCTCGATCCACCATAAAAAAAAAAACCCAAGATTATTTATGTGAATGTTGCAATCTATTAAAAAGTAAATGTGGGATTGCGGGTGAATGTTGCAATCTCGATCCACCACAAAAAAAAACCCAAGATTATTTCTGCAGAGAGAATCTCTGAGAAGCTTCAAAGAGGGAAGAGGAGAAAGTTTCACATTCAAGAAAAAAGTTAAACGAAAACAGAGGAGAAAATGGAGGCACCGTAGAACTCGCCTTCGTGTTCAATCCAGAGATCGTCTTCCCTGGAATGTGAAGCGAGACGACGAGAAAGAGAAGGAGACGACGAGAACGACAACGCCACGACGAGAAGCCACACGGCAGCAACGAAAGCGAGGACACGGCAGCAACCAGGAAGCCAGACGGCGGCGACGGCAGCGAGGACACGGCAGCAACCAGGAAGCCAGACGGCAGCGACGACACGGCAGCAACCAGTCGAGTCTAGGGTTCAGCGAAGACAAAAGCAACATAAAGAAGAAAGGAAACTGTAATTACGAAACTGCCACTGAAACTATGGAAATCCCCAAATTGCCCATCCGCATATTTCATTATTTTATTAAAGTGTAGGTAAATATAGGTATATGAATAGGGGTAGATTAGTAAATGTAAGAGAAAATTGGATGATATTGTGGATGGAATAATGATGTGGATGAGATGAGATGAGATGAGATGAGATGAGATGGAGGGTCCAATAAACACCAAATCCAGTACTGTTCATCCAATCCTAGGATGAGATTAAGATTGAATGAGATTGAATTAGAATTGGGGTGTCCCCAAACAGGCCCTAAGTATCAAGGGTTTCATACTCGAGTGCTGTAGGTAGTGTTATGGACGTCATGGTTTGCACTCGCCCGAATATTTCACATGCAGTCAGTGTGGGAAGCAGATTTATGGCGAACCCAAAGCAAGAGCATTGGCGGGTAGTGAAATGGTTGTTGAGGCATCTAAAGGGTATAGTGAAGGTTGGTTTAACCTTTGGCAGAGCTAGCTTGGGGAGACCGCCCTCAGGGCGATCGGTAATTGGCATGGGCATTACTAGGTGATACCAGTGTGCTCAGGGGCGAGCAACAAGGCAAGGAAGTGTTTGTTGGGAGTTCCCGGGGAAAACACGCAGCGGAAGAACTGTAAAATAAAAAAAACTTGCGCTCCCCAGGAGAAACCCACCCTGAGATCCGCTAGCTGAATTTAAAACCAGATATGAAAAGTGTTATACCTCAAGCTTTCAATCGGATTGGAGATACTTGGCGAGTCTAGAAGTTCGTTTCCACGTCCTTCCTCCACCGGTGATCCACACGAACAGTTTCCCGAACACGAGGTGCTAGCCTCCTTGCTTCTTTCTCCAAAGAAACTCGGGATTGAATCTACAGTTGATGAATTCAGGAACTCTTTCTCTGAACTCAGGGTAGGTGGCGCCACAGAGCAGAAGGGTGCAACAAAACACCTTTTGTTCTTCTTCTCTCAAAAACCCCAGGAACCCACAACAACGATTTCTCTCCTAACTCCTTAGAAGAAAATCGACTTCTCTCTCTAGGAAGGTGGGTGGCGAAATTTCTCTCTCAACAAGGAGGAAAATCGACTTGCCTTAGCAAACTTAGGGTTTTTCACAAATGTGCATGAATGAATTGAGTTAGGCGAATTTTAGCTTATAATTACCAAAATTATGGTAATTTTATAAATATAAAATCATGATATTACAATAATATCATATCTTNCCCGATCAGCCGTTCCCCGAAGTCCGGCGTCATTCTGTGAAGCGCGTGTGGCTCACGCGCCGTCTAAGCAGTTTCGCGCGTTCTTCACGCGCCGGCGCGTGAAGGAGCGTGAGCCACCGTACTGCTCACCGGTCATTCTCGCCGCCGTAGAAGACCTATTTCCGGCGACCCCCAACTGTGATCTAGAGGTTTTGGCCGCTGTTAGTGACCCTTTTTGGTTGAAGATAGGCTTTTGTTGCATTTTGTTAATGACTCTGAATTTGTTTCTTGTTTCTTACAGTCCAGTAGTTCCTGAGACTGGGTTAGGAAAAAATTGTTTTTCTTCCCCTATTTGAAGGTTTCTATATGATTCAAGCCTTAATCCCTAATTTCCAATTTGATGGACACTTTTTTAAATGACCTCTGAGGTTCTACAAAGAGTACAAGCTCTAGATAAAGAGAGCCCCTGAGACTCGGAAAAGAGCACAAGTCATCACTATTTTAATGGCCCCTGAGGTTCTAAAATAAGTACAAGCTCTAATGATAAAGAGAGCCTCTGAGACTCAAACAAGAACACAAGCCATAACTACTTTTGTCCTACAAATCCATTTTTCGGCCTTTATTGCCAAAGTCTACCATGCAAGCTGAGAAAGTTCCTATTCTCAGCTTGAGGGGGATGTTGAGAATCATGAATCAATAGTCAATCTTCCTTTATTAAGTTAGTTGGTCAGTATAATTATTAGGTGGTTGAGTAGTTCAACATTTAATGTTCTAGGTGTTTTCTATGTGTATTTATATGTGAGCAAACTTCATTGTAATGTATCAATTCAGAATCTAATTCAATGAAATCTAGTTTTAACACTCTGCTTCATTTTAATGTAATCATTCCCACAAAAGTACTGATCTCTTCTTGGAAATTCAACAGAAACTACATTTGAAACTTCTTTTCTTCTTATCTTGTCTCTGTAATTGTCATCTTAATTAGTTCTTTCTGTCTTTCTCGAATATCCTTAATTTAGTTCTTGAAACCACTGTTTCTTCTCTGTTTTATTTTCTGTGCTTTGATAGTTTATATATACAGATAAATTGTGAAAAATAAAATGGAATTGCACACAAAAGCGTTGCTTTGATAGTTTATATATACAGATACAAAGCAGAGAAACCAACTAACTAACTAAGGGCTTAATGGACCTGTGAGTGTAAACATTACTGGATATTTCTTAAGATTGTATTTCCCAACATGAATGGCATTAATTGTGAAATAACAAAAATTTAAAGTAACTCAAAGAAACCTTGTTTCATTATTAGTGCTTTCTTGCTGCCACTCAAACATTATCCCCTTGTTTTGATAGAATTATATTCAGTAATCTTCTCTCATTTTGCTGTCACCACATGTTTTGGTCATTGCATTTAATATTTGTCAGATTAAAAAATGTTGCACATTTATGATCAACATGCAATATTTTAATTACTACCCAGCTGGCCTGCCTTCTTGAATTTATTAAATTACTTTAGTTGACTATGAATATATAGCTTCCTAAGAAAAGCCTTCTTCCTCTTCCTCTGCTTCATTTCAATGTAATCATTCCCACAAAAGTACTGATATCATCTGGGAAGTACAACAGAAACATATAGACTTGAAACTCTTTGTAATTGTCATCATAATTAGTTCTTTCTGTCATTATGGAATATTCTTAATTTAGTTCTTGAAACCACTGTTTCTTCTCTGTTTTATTTGCTGTGCTTGATCTCATATATTTTGTTTTCACCAGGATCCATCGAAGAAGAGGCATACCAGATGTTCATATAGACAGACCTTTGAGTTTGTTTCTGTATGATGGCCTCTTCTTCTTCCCATGTTTTTGGTACAAAATATGATGTGTTTATCAGTTTTAGAGGCTCAGATGTACGTTCTAGCTTTCTCAGCCATTTGAAAGAGGCCTTGCAGCAGCAGAAAATTGATTTCTATGTAGATGATAGACTTGAGAAGGGTGATGA
Organism: Chamaecrista fasciculata; assembly: GCA_003254925.1. Lineage (NCBI taxonomy): Eukaryota > Viridiplantae > Streptophyta > Magnoliopsida > Fabales > Fabaceae > Chamaecrista > Chamaecrista fasciculata. Next base: position 88,881 of record QANZ01017012.1, read on the forward strand.
AATATCACATGCACTTCTCAAAGCAATTGATGAATCACTCATTTCATTGATAATCTTTTCAAAGCACTATGCAGAATCAAAGTGGTGCTTGGAAGAGCTTGAGAAAATTATGGAATGTATGCAGAGAAATCAGCAAATTGTACTTCCAATATTCTACAACATAGATCCATCTGTTGTGAGGTATCAAAAAGAATCTTATAGAGATGCCTTCACCAAACATGACAAATATAACGGGGAAAAGGTGCAAATTTGGAGATCTGCCTTGAATAAAGCTGCCAATTTATCTGGATTTCAATCTTTGCAGTATAAGTAAGTTCTTCTTTTCTTCACCAAATATATTTTCCATATCATCCTGAAATTATGCGTTACAGTAGCATTTTTGTTTCTTAAAATACTTTAATTGGTTTGACTTTATTTTTGTTTGGCAAATTTGTTGTTAAATGTTTGCATCACGTTTGATGAGTTTGGCATGTATAGTAAAGCTCAGTTATCTTTGTTTTCAATTTTCTAAAATGGGCGATGCATCGTTAACTTTGCAATTTCTTAAATTTCTAGTTCTTTTATTTAATTTATTAATAAATACAGTGGATCTTCTGCAATGCAAATGCATTGCAATTTATAGAGAGAAAGGAAGAGTGAGATAGAAAAATTGTGGGTTCCACTGACACTTTCTCTCTCTAAACTGCAGTGCATTTATGTACTATGTACTGAGGATCGAGGTCCCAAAATAATGTTCCAATTGGGGATGTCTGGCCCATAAAAAAAAAATAATAAAACAGGGTGATTGGTGAAAATGCATATTTAACATATTAGGTATAAGTAGTTAGATATATATATATATATATGTACATACATACACATATATATATATATATATATATAAACTTCTATTCTTTTGCCTAAGAAAAAATGAAAGACTTGCTATTGCGAGCTGTTAAACTGTGTTAACAACACCAATAATGTAGCATCCCCCTGTTCGTCAGTTTGAGTTATGAATTAAAATGAAGAAATATGATACAATGTAAATTTAAAGAACCAAATTTAAAAATTAAATAAATGTTAATTTAAAAAATAGAAAATATTATCATGAAGGTAAGGCAATTCATATTAGATTTTTAAATAAAAGATGATGTTACCAAATTTCATAACCTTGCCCTTTTTCTTGTGATGTTAGACATGATGCAGAGCTAGTAGAAAAGGTTGCCAAAGATTTGTCCTCAAGGTTGAATATGCAGATGTGTCCCTATCACTTCACTAACCTTGTTGGAATTGAGAAAAAAATTTCAGAGTTGCAAACACTCATGAACCAAGAGTCTCATGATATACGTGTCATTGGAATTTGGGGCATGGGTGGTATTGGTAAGACGACACTTGCAACTGAAATATTTTACCGATTTTGTTTTGAATACGAAGGATTTTGCATTTTGGAAAATGTAAAAGAAGGATTCAAAAGCTACGGTGGAGTCATCCATTTGAAAAATAAACTTTTTTCTTCTCTACTTAGAGAAAAAGATTTAGACATTGACACATCTAATGGACTACCTCTTCATGTTAAAAGAAAGCTTCTTCGAACAAAGGTTCTTCTTGTTCTTGATGATGTTGATGATTCAAGCCAACTAGAAAAATTGGTTGGAACATTTGATTGCTTTGGACTGGGTAGTAGAATCATTATTACAACAAGAGATAAGGAAGTACTTGATGGTGTAGCTAACAAAACATACGAGGTTATGCCATTGACGTATGATGAAGCACTTGAGCTTTTTAATTTGAATGCCTTCAGAGAAAACTGTATAGACAATGAGGGGAATGAGCTATCAAAGAAAGTTATTGAGTATGCTAAGGAACTTCCTCTAGCTGTAAAAGTTTTGGGTTCCTTTCTTCGTGGTAAGAATAAAGAGGAATGGAAAAGTCAATTGGAGAAGTTGAAACAAATGTCCTTTAAAAAAATCAATGATGTATTGAAGTTGAGTTTCGATACTTTAGATCGTCAACAACAAAGTATTTTTCTATATATTGCATGTTGCCTCAAAGGATACAAATACCAGCAGATAATAGATATATTAGATTCTTGTGGTTTCTCAACAAAAGTTGAGTTAAAAGTGCTTCGAGATAAAGCTCTAATAACTTGGGAGTCTGAATTGTCAATTGTCTCAATGCATGATCTCATAGAGGAAATGGGTAAGGAGATTGCTCATGAAAAGTCAAAAGACGATCCTTGCAAATCCCATCATTTGTGGCATTCTAATGATATCCTTGAAGTGTTCCAACATAACAAGGTGGGAGTAGAAGTTATTTAATATATTTTCAAATTTTTTGCACATAAAAGGTTTTGTTTGAAATTGAAACAATATGCACTAATTACTACTTATTCTTAGCAGGGAACTGAATGCATTCAAAGCATAACTGTGGACAAGATAATAAGTGGAAGTAATTTGCTCTTAAGTCCTCAAGTGTTTTCTAGGATGCACAAGCTGAAGATTCTCAAAATCTCTCTAAAAAGAATATTAATAGAGTTACCTGAAGGCCTTGAATCTTTTCCAAATGAACTAAGAGTTCTTGATTGGCTTTACTATCCATTAGAATACATGCCTTCAACTTTTTTTGCAAAATATCTGGTTGAGCTTCATATGGGTTGTAGCTTTTTGAAAAAGCTTTGGGATGGAGTGGTGGTACGTATGAATATAATTTTTAATATACTTTATATTGATTTTGCTTTAATTGAAGTAAATGAGAATCTCAGAAGCAACTGCTCTGACACCTTTGTTGTTTCTCTTTTCAAATTGTCACAGCCTCTGGAGAATTTGAAAATATTTGACCTGCAGGGGTCTAAATATCTAGTTGAGCTCCCAGATCTCTCGTTGGCAAAGAATCTTCTAGAAGTTTTGCTTAAAAAATGTGAAAGTTTGTGTGTTGTTCATCCATCTATTTTCGTACTCCCCAAGCTTGAGAAATTGGACCTAACATTATGCACAAAGCTTACCTCTCTTCAATGTGCTATCCCTTTTGAATCCCTTAGCCATCTTCTTCTTTCCCAGTGCTACGGGTTGGTGGAGTTCTCTGTGAAATCAAAGAAAATGATAAAGTTGAATTTATCATGTACATATATTGAGTATTTGCCCTTATTTGATGGATGCCTTAGAACAATTGAAAATCTCATACTTGATGGATGTCGGAGCCTCATAGCGGTGTCAAGTAATTTTGTTTGTCTATCATCTCTGCGCTCTCTTGATATTTCTGATTGCGAACAACTTCTATTTCTACCGCAACTTCCACCATCAATTGTAGAATTATTGGCTCCTGAGTGTATATCCTTACAGACTTTAGAATTTACTTCGAAGGATGGCACTCCACTCAACATAAATTTTGCAAGCATTTGCCTCATAAATTGCACGAGTTTGGATGGACATGCACAAAAATCTATTAGATTAATTGCTCGTCTCAGCCTAACAACTTATGCACGTAAATCCCCAGAAGAACGCAAGAATCTAAGGGATTATCGTATTGAATTTGAAGGTAAATTTATATACCCAGATAGTAAAGTTCCAAAGTGGTTCAAGCATAGGACACAACAAGGTAAAATTACTATCACACCACATTCAAAGCTTCTGGGTTTCATTTTCTGCATGATTCTTCTTGAGGAAAAAGAGAGTGTCAGGGTTGACTGGTTCTTGGAAAACAATGACAGTGAGAGGCTTAATTTATTAGATATGGGTGGTCACACTGTTGATGATTCCTTGACTTTGTTTGATTATTTAAAGACGCATCATGCTTTTATATATTATGCAGAATGCAATGAGTTCATAAATGAAAGAATTAAAGACAGCAGAGCCAAGCATCAAAATCCAAAGGTATCATTTGAATTCTTGGATTGTGAGACGAATATGTTGATAAGAAAGTGTGGGGTGTACCCAATATATGCTGAGGAGGAGGATGGGGATGAGGAGGAAGAGGATGATGATGATGATGACAATGATGAGGATGATGATGATGATGATGATGATGATGATGATGATGACAATGATGATGATGATGAGGATGATGATGAAGATGAGGATGAAGACAATGATGATGAGGATGAGGATGAAGAGGAAGAGTTAGAGATGGGAAAGAAAAGCAAGAGAAGTGGGGATAATCACATGGATGAGTTGAAAGTGTTGCCTCCTAGCAAGAGACAAGAATTCTGAAGCTAAATCAACAAAACCAACTATTACATCACTTCCCTCTCTTCACTTTACATATGTCATTCCTCTGTTTAGTCCAATCACAAACATGTCAACATTTTCAGGTAATGATTCCAGTACACAAATAAAACAAAATGTTGTTTCATTATATAAGGAATTCCACTCAATTTGGAGTAGTAGTGAGTGATTGTTGTCTAGTAGTGTCTAATACAGATTTGTTATCCATNCAATCTCCAACATTAGGATCCTCCAGGCCTGTCTTCCTAACAAGGCAGAATTGAAATCCTTGAATCTCCGAATACCCAACCCTCCAAAGGCTCTAGGTTTGCATATCTTGTCCCAGGCAAGCATATGAGGTGCTTTATCATTTTGGTGATTTCCCCAAAAAAAATTGGCAACAAGAGCATCACATTGTTTAGCTTCCTTTTCGGTGAGGGAGAAGTAAGAGAGATGGTACACAGGGATGGAAGCTAGCACAGATTTAATCAAAATAACTCTGCTTGCTTGGGAGAGCAGTCTGGCTTTCCAGCCAGCCAACTTGTTTTGAAGAGTCTCCATTATGTCGTGGAAGGTTGTCCTTGTCCTGTTCGTCCCATCAATGAAGCTCCCAAGATACTTACCAAACAATTCCACCTTCTTAAAGCGAGTTGTCCTACATATCATCTTCTGGAACCTATTAGGAGTATTCGGGCTGAAAGTGATATCAGATTTAAGTGGGTTGATCACCAAGCCAGAAGTCCTACCAAAAAGGTCGAATAACTGCTTAAATTTTTCACAGGCAACAAGATCAGCTTTAAAAAACAAGAGAATATCATCAGCATAGATGAGATGGTTGATGGGAGGAGCATTCCTGGCGACTTTAATCCCCTTTAGAGTGCCGTCTTCCTGTGCATTAATGAGAAGGCCCGAGAGAACATTAATACAAAGAATAAAGAGATATGGGGAGATTTGATCACCTTGTCTGAGGCCTGCTTGTGGGCAAAACGAATTGGTAAGGTTCCCATTAACACTCACTCTGAAGGAGGTAGTAGAGATGCATTGGGAAATTAGTTGGATCCAATGCGGAGGGAACTGCATTTCTCTAAGCACCTCAATTAAGAAAGGCCAATCGATTTTGTCATAAGCTTTCCACAAGTCTATTTTGAGACCTGCCCAATAGTATCGGCCTTTTTTGTGGCGTCTAATATATCTTAACACTTCATGGGCCACAAGAATATTGTCGCTGATTAATCTTCCCTTGGTGAAGGCATTTTGGTAAGGAGTGATTACATCCGGCATAATCATTTGGAGACGATTTGCAAGGGTCTTTGTGATTACTTTGTATGCCACATTGCACAGGCTTATAGGTCTAAAATCCCTAAAACTCTCCTGAGATTCACCCTTTGGGATCAGGGTAATGATGGTTTGATTGAGCTCTTTAAGGAGGAAACCTCTATTAAGAAAGGAAGCCACCATGTTGATCAGATCATGACCAACTGAGGGCCAAAAGTGCTGATAGAAGATAGCAGGTAAGCCATCTGGGCCCGGAGTTTTGTGCCCATCCATTTGAAACAGAGCAGTTTCTATTTCAAGATTAGTAAAAGGTTTATTAAGAATGCTCAAATGGTTTTGGGAAAGCTGAGTAATATTAGCCTGTCGAATTAGCATAGTTCTATCTTCACCTGTTGCATCTGATCCCCTCGTGAAGAGCTCCTGGAAGTAATTCCTTGCTGAGTCTAAAATGGCCTTTTCTGAATTTTGCCAAGTCCCATTATTGTCTTTTATTGCAACAATTCTTGCTTTACTCCTTCTGTGTTTCACCACAGCATGAAAATACTTCGTGTTACGTTCACCCTGAGTCAGCCACATTTGTTTTGCCCTCTGAGCCCAGAAAATATTTTCACAGTGTAAAAGAAAATCTAATCTTCCCCTGAGCTTGATTTCTTCGGACACTGTATGGTTGGTGGGGTTTATGGACAAATCTTGCTGAGTTTGGGCCAGTAATTTCTCTGTATGATTAATTTGGGTTTTTAGGTTCCCAAAATCATGCTTATTCCACCAAATCAGGTTCTTAGCCGTTTTCTTAGTTTTCTGTACAAATCTAAAAGCAACAGAATCTTGGGAACTTGGGGGGTTGCACCAAGTATCCTCAACTATCTTCTGGCAGTCCTTGTGGTAGAGCCACATTTCTTCAAACAGGAATCGTCTGTTGGTCTTCCAGGAGATTCCTTCCGTGTGAAGAAATATTGGGGCATGATCCGAACATGCAATGGGGAGAATCTCAACCCACGAATTCTCGAACAAATCCTTCCAAGGATTATTACACCAGCTTCTGTCTATTTTCTCCCAAATACACTGATCATTTTTTCTGTTATTGCTCCACGTAAAAGCTCCTCCTTTCGTCACAATCTCACAGAGGTTTTTGGAGTTCAAGACTTGGATTGGTCTTTCATGACCACTGATTGCTGAGCTCCCTGCCCATTTATCCTTAGGAGACATCACTTGATTGAAGTCTCCAATGAGCAACCAAGGATCAATTGAATCATCAATTGATTCAATAAAGTCCCAAAGTTTGTATCGTTTATGTCTCTCGGGAGGCCCATAAATATTGGTGAAAAGGAATTTTTTAACAGATGGGGAAACAAAGTAACCATGAATCCAGTTTTTGCATTTAGATAATTCTTTAAATACAAAGGGGTGTTTCCAAAAAATAGCTAAACCCCCACTTTTCCCAATAGCATCTACGCTAATAACATCATCAAAACCAAAGGTTGAACATAAAAGGACTAGCTTGTCTGTGGTGCATTTAGACTCTTGAAAGCACAAAACATCGGGTTGAAGTTTTTGGCAAATGTTCTGGATTCTCCTCCTTGTCGAGGCTTTGCCGAGACCTCGACAATTCCAGCTTAAGACCTTCATGGCGTCCTTGGTGGTTGTTCAGGATCAACCACCCTAAATCCTATATGAAAAGATTGTAGCATTGCCGAGAGGATCTCAATCATGTCGTCAGGAATGATGGGCTGATCAGCGTCATCATTGCAATCAGGTTTGGGCCTCTTCGGTTCATTCCTCCCATCTTCAACATCTCCAATTTCTTCAATGATCACTCCTTTACGCTTCCTAGGGGGGAGGGAGATATCACAGAGCCATGTTCTCAGCTTCTTTCCACTACTCAGGGCTTGTTCATGTTCTTCAGTTGCCTCCTTATCCCACCTTCTCTTCCTAATTCCTTCAGACATATTATCATTTGAATCAATTGTTCTAGCAGGTCCTCCCATTTGGATCACAATGCCTTCTATTTCTTTCAGACATTTCTGTCCAAAATCAAAATTCACAAAACTCTTTGCTATCATGTTCCACATGTTTGCCAGCATGTTTAAAGTGTGACCATGAGGAGGGGTATTCATAGGGGATTGGAAACATGCCCCTGCCATTGGAATTGTCCAATTGATCTCATTGTTCCTTTGTTGGATTCTTGGAGGCAGAGGCGTGATGGTGCCAGTTGTGATTCCATCTTCATCTTGATCACTATTTCCCGGTCCCGAGGCACTACCAATTTCATATAAGGTAATACCTGGTTCATCATGCCATCTGTAGTAAGAGTTTTCCATCATAGTGCATGAGTGTCTCCAGAAGAAGTAGTCCTCCTCCACTGAAAGATTGTTATCCTCCCCAAAAAGTGGGTAAGAGATTGGATCCCAAACCAGAGTACCACTTCCCAAACCCATTTCCTCATCCCCAAATTTCATCCAACTAAGGGGGGGAGGAGTTGATCCTGCAGTGAAGTCAGCTTCCAAGAAATGTTGAATTTCCTGGTATGGCAGCGGGAAAATGTAGTGGGGTTCAGTAGTATACAACCTATCCACCTCAGGCAATGTTGAAGGGTCAGCTTCCACATTTTCCATGTCTTGCAAGCTGAGGACTATCCTGTGGTCCCCATTCAAACTCGGGACAGCCAAGTCCTGATTTATGTTGTCTAAAAGGTTGTCTGCATTGTCGGGAACAACCTGATCCTCTGTGTGTGTAGTCTGTTGGTCCGAGGAGTCAGGTGATGAGTCACTATCATGTTGTAAGCCTTGTGTTTCAGGGTCCAAGGGGTTGAGCAGGTCAATATCATCTTCCATTATCTCATCATCCTCCTCTATATGAGGTTCCAGAGGATACAGCGGGTGAGGGCCCTCAGGATGTTGTGGAGCCTCCACCTGTCTATGATTAGCATAAACTCCCTGCTCGTTGAATGACCCAAAAGGTTCATAATCATAATCCAGGATGGGTTGCCTTAAGGGGCGCAATCCTATCCCATCTCCATTAAGGTTTCTTGTGATTCTTGTTGTTCTTCTGTTGGCATGATTAAGGAATGCACGTGCCTCATTCACAAAGTGGAATCTAGATATCATGTAGCCTGTCTCTAGTCCCATGAATTGGTTGATGACATGCATCTGTTCATACAGAGTAGTAGCTCTACGAGGGTCCGACATATCACAAACAGGGGATGTATGTCCGATACAGCCACAGCCATTGCATATCCTATATATGCGTTCATATCTGCATTGTATCCAGAGAAGGTTGTTCGAGTCTGAGTTGAGAACAAAGCCCATAAGTAAAGGTTTTCTCACCGGAATTCGGACCCGAATGCGCATGAACCTGAGGTTCCTTGGGATCGTTGGTGCCCAATCGACATCAAGCACTTCCCCAATTATACTCCCAAGGGCCCGGGCAATGTCTGGGATTTGGAACTCCAGAGGTAGTCCCCAAAGCTGCACCCAGACTGGGAATTCGGAAACTTTATAGTCAGTGAGGACAATATTTGGTTCCCAGGGGGCACAATACATAATGCCTCCTTGGATTAACCAAGGACCTTCATTTTGTATAAAAGAACGGTCATCATCATTGCTGAAGTGGATGACGAAGTTCTCTTTACTTCCACCAACCACTCTGGCTTGACCTCTAAGGCTCCAAAAAGCAGATATGAGAGATTGTAGTCGTCGGGTGGTAAACTCCCTAGTGTCTACCAGAGAACAAACCAGACACTTGGACCAAAAACGACGATAATCCTCTGTTCGTTCTGCATTAACTCTAAAGAGTGGTCCTCTAGCAATACGACGACGTGGTGGGGACCTAGGGTGATCCTCCATCTCTTGATCAAACAGTTCATCCAGTTCTGCTTCCGGGTCAGAGTCACTCGAGTTCGTCCAATTGATCTCTCGAGGGTTATCCATTTTAACGTCAGGCTTGGCAGGGTGTGAGATGGAGAGACGATGTTGTTTGGGGTTTCTATGGGAGACTATGGTCTCCAAATCGTTCAAACGAGGCTTTTTAAGAGGGAGAGCCATATGGAACGACAGAGAGCAAAAGAAACTAATCAGGGTGCTCTACGCCTAGGATCAGTCTATCGCTGATAGTCTAAGCCACAATAACTTAGGGGATGAGGGGAGACGAACAGATAAATAAACTACAGCCAATCAAATGAGCCAAAGTCATAAAGGAACGAGAGATAATGATTATGGATTCAGGCGTTTCACTAAGAAAATAAAGGGTGGATTACGGCGCAATCGTGCTCATTAATGGCTAAACCACAACCCAGATGCAAACAGCCCAAGCGATACAAGAGAGAGAAATAGAAACAGGGAAAAAAAGCATGGGAAAGGGAAACTTATCTGGGCAAAACGATCGATTACTTCTTCAGCCTACTCCGATTTTCCCCTGTAATCATGTCTCAGTGGCTTGCATACTTGATCTACACAGCCTTCCCTGGGGCTAGGAGGCAGTCGACGTTGGTTCTCGGAATGGATGGTTCTCGGAAGAACCAGAAAATTGCTAGGCTGGTATTTGATTAAAGAGGTGGTGCCGATTATTTTGGATTCTTGTCCTGATTCAAAGCAAAAGTTCTTCTGTGCTAAGAGATCATACAGTATCGATAAATCCAATTTGGATTATTTGCATGTGGATTTCGAAAGTCTAAGAACCCTAGAAGGGTTTTTTCGGGGAACTCAGACGCCTCTTAGCGACGAGTTAGTTTTAAAAAAAAGTAAGGTATTTGTAGTGTCCATGCTTCCTAGGATGACACTATGTGTCGCTTAGGCCTACCAAGTTTCTAAGATTGTAGAGCAAAACAAAAATGAAGGAATGAAAGGAAAAAAGAACAAAGAGAAAGGCAAAATATAAGAAAGTGCTTAGTCTAGCTCAATATGCAGTCATAGACAAAAAGCAAAGTGTGAATAGAAAAATAATGCCCTTGGCTAGTTTTGGGTAGTGTTATGATGCTAGAATTTTCCTTTTGACCAAATTTGTGATAGAGAAAGTTGAGCGTAGCTACAAGGGTAAAATCACAAAGGGCTATACTCGTAAGAAATTGAGATGAACAAGTATTTTAAGAAAAATGTTAATTAAGAAAAAATAGGTGAAAATGTTAGATAGGAAAATTTTTAATTTTTATCCTGCTAGTGACTTTAAGGACCAACCACTCCACATGGGCCTATCAATTTCAGGGAATATTCCAACAAACTTTGTTAATATGCGCCTGAAAGATTGATATATTTTCAAATCAATCAAAATAGAGAAAATATCCAATATAGTCCTTGAATTTACCAAGTCAACTAATTAGTCTCTAAATAATCAAAATACATAATTTAATCCTTAAAATATTTCAAATATCAACTACTTGATCTTTAGTAACAATTTAGCCTCTCAATTTGAACTAAATGTATACTTTTTTATTCTTGAATTTGTTTTGAATTTTTAGTTTTTAGTATCTGAATTTAACTCAAAGATCAAATTGTTGACAATTACAATAATATCTGAACTGAATTATATATTTTAATTATTTAAAATTTAATTAGTTGACTTAATATAAATTTAAAGATGACAAATATCATGTTTTCTCATCAAAATACAATATTCTATATTGCTTACTGTAGTTGAGAAGGAGAGAAGACATTCTAAAGCTAACCTATAGATTTGAGATCATACTGCCATAGGCTGCGCCATTTGGGCATATATTTTCTAATTCATAGCCAACTTTGTTGAACATATCTACATTTCTCTACATCAGTGGACCAATAGTCAACACAAAAAGCTGTTTAATTTAACCACTAATTGGAAGTCCTTGTATTTCTGTTTCAACTTTCAAGAACAACTTTGCCAAAAGCAAGCATGCCTTATCAAAGCAAATTACTCATTTCGTGTAAACGCATGCTAAATTTACTTATCCCGCAAACCGAAATCTCTGCCTGTTTGCAAAGCAAAATGAAATAAAATAGTCCAAATGTAGTCTCAGCCTTGACTTGTGGCCCCTCCAATGAAAAATATCTCAAATTTTATGACTAAAACCTTATGAAGCATCAACATGTCGCCGTATCAGACACTCATTTGCCGTATCAGACACGTGTATTTGTTTGACACTCATTCGACAAATGTAGTCTTAGCTTTGACCGTTGTCCATGTCGTATCTTATGTATGTGTCAATGCTTCCTAGCTAAAACCCTATTTAAGTCCCTCATGTATGAGTTTTTACTATTTTAATTTGATCTTTCATAGAATTTTTTTCTTAATTTTGTCTTTCACAAATTTGTTTGCAATCGATATTAGCTATGAAGCATGAGCACTTCATTTTAAAGGCGTGTCGCCGTGTTAGACACGTGTCCGTGTCAAACACCCGTACGACACATTCATAAATTTTAGAATATAAAAATCAATTTTGTAATTTTAACATGATAAACAATAAAAAATAATGACATATTAAGAATAGATATTGTAATTTTTAAAATTATTTTTAATTATTTATAAATATAAATATATGGCGTGTCTTGTCATATAATTTTAAGAATTTGACGTGTCTGTATCAGTGTCCATACTTTATGAGAAGAGAAATCTATGAGGGACCAAATTGAAAAAGTGATTACATGAAGGACCAAAATAGGATTTTAATCCAGATTTCATCTTACAAAATATAGATTACATTGAACATTAAGGAGCCAGCTTTAGCGGCCATGATATGTAATTAATTAAGGAAACAACAACAACAACAACAATCGTAAAAACAGGGCAAACCATGAAAAATGTAGAGGAGAGACAATGAAATGCCATAGTATTAGAGATTGAGCTCAGATCTCTGTATTCTTCCTTTGTTCAGAGGATGTACTCAAAGTTAAGCTGTTTTCCAGAGGGGCACTTTATCTTTTTGATAATTTTTTATGGCGTTTATAACTTGTGTAGAAAATGCCTCATCCTCTGGATAATAAGCAAGAGGATCCGGTAAAAGAGGCAATGGTAGGTTGAGAACACCTTCAAGTGTTGCATGGAGACAATATGCTGAATATGTAACATGATATCCACCTTCCTGCACAATTAGAAGTCTTCCATCACAATGCCTAGTAGCAAGACCACTAATTGTCTGTCCAATTTCTCTATAGCCCTTCATTGTTAAGCATTGCCTTCCATTTGGATCGAACTGAAGCACAAGCATGACATTATGAAACTACATAAGTAAATGCAACATTTTCTTGATCATAGCAGTTAAAAAATCACAAATGCAACGAAAAATCCATAGATAATTTAGTGGATATATGTATATATTGTTATGAAGGGCCGGCTTGGCTCAGCGGTAAGCACGCTTGCCGTGGGGTCTAAGGTCGTGGGTTCAAACCAGCCTCTCTGCAAAAAAGCAGGGGTAAGGCTGCTAGTATATTCCCTTTCCCAGCACCCCTACCAAGTGGGGACTCGAACTAGGTTGGCCCTTTATATGTATATATTGTTATGTTGAATGTAAGTCAGAGATAAGCTATGCGATCACAAATAATGTGGAAGTAAATTTTGTGACAAAGCCACAAAGATTTCTACCAGCATTTTACTTGAAGGAAAAGTTAAACTTAATCAAAGTTTCCATTTAGGAGGAAAACTCATTAGTTCCTCTCATGATGACTAATAGCAAGTATTTTTAATTTATGATGGAATGGCAGAAAGCAGAAGACCGTTTTAAACTATTATAGCACGCTACAATTTTTCTTTCATAGAGCCTTCTCCACATTTAGAATTTCATATAAGATTCAAATTCATTTGTACTCCCCTAAGAAAGTAAGAAAAGGAAAAGAGCTGTGGTTCCATTTCCTAAGAGAATATTAAGTATGAACTCAATTCTACACAAACTTGGCAATAAATATTGTTAAACGGGATCAAAATATAATTCAGGAAAACCTCAAAAATGATAAATGGATTAACTTACCGCGCTTGAGTCTTGTCCAATGACTAAAACTATCATATCAGGCTCAAACTTTTGGATTGATGGAACTACCAATTGATCAAAGGCGTATGCATATCCCTTGTCCCCAGTTCCATTCGGTAGAGGTATGTTTAAGTTATAGCCATAACCTTCTCCTTCGCCAAGCTCATCAACAGATCCGTTCTGCGGATGAGAAGGACCCCATGATCCATGGTTCATATGAAGAGAGATGGTGAGAACTTTATTAGAGTGATAAAACCCCTCAGCTGTTCCATTTCCATAATGAACATCAATGTCTATGACTACAACTTTTGTACAACCAGAATCTAAAGCTAACTGTACAGCAAGACCAGCATTGTTAAGGAAGCAATAACCATCGGCTTGAGTCGGCTGAGCGTGGTGACCCGGGGGCCTAACCAATGCATAAGCAATTTTCCCATGGCCATCAAGTATATGCTTCATTGCAGAAAGTGTGGTACCAGCAGCAAGAAGTGCAGCATCCCATGATCCTGGGTTTAAGAATGTGCCAGGAGCACAAAGCTTCTTTCCACCTTCTTTATCTGCTTGAACTAGTCCATTTATGTATTCTACCAAAGGAACACATGTTGATACAAACGTTAGTGAAGGAGCCACATTTTGTGATGATCAAATGATAGGAAGTTGACATCCAATCATTTTCACTTTATGCAAAATCTGTCACCTTGTCCTTTTCTTATTCTGTAATTGAATTTTGCCGAATGAAAAGGGGTAGCAGTCTGGGGGATAAGGCAATAGGCAGAGTTCAATTTGGTGAATGTTGAGTAACAGCCTATGGAGTTTTGCTTCCTTTTTCTAGAAAACTAAGGGCTTGTGTTTTTTTTTTTTGTGAGAAAAAATTTAGATGAGGGGATGGCGCCCCAATCCAGGGTTATGGCAGGCCTCTAGACACAGAAAGCACTTACAAAGATACTTACAGATAACCCACCAAATGAGGCATCACCAGGAATCGAACTCAAGCCATGCAATTGTCATGGGCGGAAGGTGACCAAGTGAACCAAACCTCATTGGCTAAGGGTTTGTTTGATTCCATTATGTGAAAACAGTTTTCTATTTTTAAAATTAAAAAATCTGTTTGATAACACTATATTTTATTTAGTTTTAAAATTAAAAAAATTAAATACTATTTTTAAAATCTAAAAAACAGATAATTACTAGGAGATATGAGACCCCCTAAATCTTTGGTTATTTTTACTCTCATCCGAATTGTAATCTTCATTTACAGATCAATCCAGATTGCAATATACAGAAACAAATAAAAAAAAGAAAAAACTTGAGCACTTCACATCTGTATCTTTACTCTTTAGTTTAACACACAAGACATCATATCACAGAGATAACAACCCCTAATTATCATTTTTCGCACATAATTTTACTTGAATCGCATCTTCCTTTCAATTCGAAAACAAAAAGGAATCCATCCATCGATACATGCACAAAAACTAGGGTTTTAAGAAAAGAGAAATTACCAGGAGTGTGAAAAGAAAGAAGATGAGATATAGGAGCAGGAGAACCAAGGTGCCAAGAAATGTAAGGGGAGATAGGGCCTCTTCGGAGAATGGAAACCATGTTTCTGAGTCTGTCGGAGTTTTCTGGATGCTTATCCAACACATCCAAGAAGCCAGGGTCCATCCCTGAGTCGAATACTCCATTTCCTGTGTCATGCTTGAGCATTTCATCGTTCCAGAATACGTCGATTTGGTTCGTTGAAGAAGAAGAAGAAGAAGCTGTGAATTCGGCCATTATCGAACCAGAAATGTTCGTTTTTGTTGGATTTTCCCACCAAAAACCAAAAGGAAAGATGAATGTGGGCCGGGCCTGCTTGTAGTCTTATATTGGGCCAGATTCTGATTTTTAAGATCCAATTAATGTAGAATAAAAGACTCAATCATTTATTTCCATGGCAAAAATAAATAGGTTAAAAGGTCATTTTGGTCTTACACGTATGTCTTAATGTTCATTTTGGTCCATTATGTTTTAAAATGTTCAAATTGGTCCTAAATATTTGTAAAATGTTTCATTTTGGTCATAAACTATAGAATATGACTTGTTTCAAGTTCAAACATGACGAGTTTAAAGCTACGTATTGTTCTCGAAGAGTATTACTTTCTCTATCCAGTTGGGACCGTCAGCAAACGAGGTCAAATCGATCCTGAAAGTAGACCGCTCGTTTCATAGTCAAATAAGCAAAGCTGATCATATCTCTCTCGTTTTCAAATTCGAATGTGACGAATTCAGAGTTACGAGTTCCTCTTAACAAATCTTTTAAACTTGAAATAAGAGACAAGAGAAATATGACCAAATTCAATAGTTTGGGATCAAAATGAAACATTTTACTAATATTTAGGACCAAAATGAATCATTTTGCAAACATTTAGGATCATTTTGAACATTTTGAAACATAATGGACTAAAATGAACATTAGGGCATACATTTAGGACCAAAATGACCCTTTGACCAAATAAATAAACCACATACAACAATATCAAGTTTGAATTCAGTGGAAATTAACATGGTGGAAAGACATTTATAATTAACGATAATTTGTTTCTATAAATTTAATGACAAACTTTTAAAATAAGTATTACATATAATGGAGTTTTTCTTTTTGGTCAAGATAAATTTTATNTGTCGAAGAGTATTACTTTCTCTATCTAGTTGGGACCGTCAGCAAACGAGGTCAAATCGGTCCTGAAAAGTAGACCGCTCGTTTCATAGTCAAATAAGCAAAGCTGATCATATCTCTATCGTTTCAAATTCGAATTTGACGAATTCAGAGTTAAGAGTTCCTCTTAACAAGTCTTTTGAACTTGAAATGAGAGACGAGAGAAATATGACCAAATTCAATAGTTTGGGATCAAAATGAAACATTTTACTAATATTTAGGACCAAAATGAATCATTTTGCAAACATTTAGGATCATTTTGAACATTTTGAAACATAATGGACTAAAATGAACATTAGGGCATACATTTAGGACCAAAATGACCTTTGACCAAATAAATAAACCACATACAACAATATCAAGTTTGAATTGAGTGGAAATTAACATGGTGGAAAGACATTTATAATTAACGATAATTTGTTTCTATAAATTTAATGACAAACTTTTAAAATAAGTATTACATATAATGGAGTTTTTCTTTTTGGTCAAGATAAATTTTATTACATAGAAAGTGTAAAGCTAAACACAGATCATTTAGAAGAATTAACAAAGCTAATATCATCTTAAAAATATGCTTGCTCTTCGGAAGATGAAAGGCAAGAAAACAAGTAAACAAGAGGCAACGAACACAGATATCACCATAACAAAATGAGGTATGCATATAATTGCGATATGTCATAATCTTATTTTTTTAAAATAATTTTATATTGAAAAATAATAAAAAGATAATAATTTTTTAACCAATTAAAATTTTATAGAGCTACATCATTAGTTGCATGCAAAGTTCACTTTCGTTATAGATTAGCCTTACCATCAAAATAATAATTAATTTGGCACTTGAATTCTAAAATGGATTTTTAGCAGAGACTGGAACAAAAAGAAAAACTTGTGGGTGTGTTTTATAAATGTAGATGTCTCTTTTAGAAACCTTCCACAGAACACTAGAAATGACGAAACATAATGATTATGAGATTGTCTTTTGGCGTCTAATGTGATTTGATTTTTCAATGTTTTTTCAAGGAACTAATGGAGCATCCACTAAAGTGTGTACTTTCGAGTACACTGAATGTACACACATTACATTAATAATGCTTTTCCTAATGAGAAAGAAAAGTCATTTGGCCTATAATAATAGATTATCTATAGTGTTGTGTTCATGGTGGTTTTGACTTGTGTGTATATAAATGCCCTTTCGACTACAAAGGATTCTTATAAAAAAAAATTCCAAATGAAAGATCAGTGAACAAGACATTCCACCACTTAGTGCTACTGGGGATGTGTTTGTTATTTATTTATACAAATATTTATATAAGTTTTAGGTGAAATCAATTAAAAAAGAAATGAGTATTGCAAGTTTTGGGAATTTGGATAGCCAATTTATCATTTATGTTGGTTAAAGAATATATAAAATGACTCAAATTTCAGCCAATAAATATTAGTCCACTTGGTTAGGAATTGGTTCATAATTTATAAAATTGTGACTTCTATTTATGTTGTCGATGTGAGAATTTTGTTGATGGACAATTTTTAAGTATCTCTATAAATGTTTACAGAGTCTAGAAACATGACTTGACTTTAGTAAGTTTTGGAACCCAATTCACCTAAATTTTTATTTAAAAAAAAAGAAAAAGGAAAATTTAAAATATATATTTTGGTGACAAAATTGTAGAGAAAAAATCGTCACTAAATTTTTTGGAAAACTAAATTATATATATATTTAACATAATTTCAAAAAAAAAGGTTAAACAAGACAAGACTTACTTTTTTTAAAAAAAAAGGTCAAAGTCCTATTTTGGTCCCTCTGTTATGCTCATTGTTCCAAATAGATCCCTCAGTTATTTTTCGTTCCATATTAGTCCCTCAGTTATCCAAAACGTATCAAAGTTGGTCCCTCTAACGTTTTCCATCCATTTTTCTATTAAAAAAAGAGGAAAAATAAACTTTCATCCCTAAAAGTTTTATTTTTCTATATTAAGGTCCTTTTCTTTTTATAATAGAATCAAAACGTAAGAAAAAGAAATAAATTAAAAGTTTAAGTGAATTTGTCCAAAAATACAAAATTTGTCCAAAAATACAAAATCTTCTCTCTCTCTCTCTCCTCCGCCATTGATTGATTCACGCCAAGAAGAAGAAGAAAAAGAAGATGGATCTGGCGGAGGTTTAACACGGCGATTGGATCTCCGACATCATTCCTTCACTTCTCCTAAAGACGCTGCTCGATCATCCCTCGTTTCTCCCACTTTCAAACAAGCCGCCAATTCTGATGCCGCCTGGCGACGATTCTTCCCCTCCGATTTCAACCACATCCTCGCTAATTCCTCAGATCCAAACCTAAACCTAAACCTAATTTCCCGAAGGGACGAACGATGAGAGGGAATCCGATTTTGTTTGTGGCGGAATCGTGAGTTCCTGGGAAAACGATTTGGTTGATGTGGAGTTTTTCGGGATTGAGCTCCGAAATCCAATTTTTCTAGTCAGATGGCTGGAAATTGGCGCCGGGGAAGTCTTCGCCGGAGCTTTTGAGGTCGACGAGGGTCTTTTTTTGGACTCAGAGGTCCTTCCGGCGTTGAATTTGTGTGGAGTAAACAGAGCCCATGAGAAGATTATTGTTATTGAGATTGATGAGATTCAGAGATAATTGTTCGAGAAATTTATACTTTTGTTGTGTATGTTGTTGAATTTGGAGAGAGAGAGATTATGTGTGAGGGAGAGAGAGATTATGTGTGAGAGGGAGAGAGAGTTTATGTGTTTTTAGACAAATTCACTTAAACTCTTAATTTACTTTTTTTTCTTATGTTTTGATCCTATTATAAAAAGAAAAGGATCTTAATATAAGAAAATAAAACTTTTGGGGATGAAAGTTTATTTTTCCTCTTTTTTTAACAGAAAAATGGATGAAAAACGTTAGAGGGACCAACTTTGACAAGTTTTGAATAACTGAGGGACCAATATGGAACGAAAAATAACTGAGGGACCTATTTGGAACAATAAGCATAATAGAGGGACCAAAATAGGACTTTGCCAAAAAAAAATAGTCTTTTAAAGCAAAGGACATTGATTTGAAATGCTCCAACTTTAAGTTTCAATTTCTGAGCCCTCAGATTAAAGATGACAGATGGCGTGTATGGTTATATTATATACAATATTTTTCAAAAGGATTTTTTTGATCCAATGGTGGAAAACATTGAATTGCTAAAGTCTAAAGAGATGGAGTGTCTCATAGCATAGCCCTTAAACAAAAATACAATTTGAGAGCGAGATTGAATTCTCAAAATGTTAAACATCTCAGAAGACATATCCAAAATATGATTATCTTTTTTTTTTCTTTATAGAAAATGAAATTCATTATGACCTCTCCAAGGCCTTGAAACCATCTAGAGAGATAGCCCGCTTGGCAAGCCTATGAGCCACCTCATTACAGGTTCTATTATCTTAAATCAACTATATAATTATTTATGCTCACCAAAAAAAACTATATAATTATTTATGTGGTCTATGTTTTATTTTCTTTTAAAAATACCCATATACTTAAATTTTTAAAAAATAGAAAAAATAAATAAACAATGAAACAAATAAAGACTTGACCTAAAAAAAAATTAAAGTTTGTATATTCTTATGAGATCAAAATTAAGAGAAAGAGATGCATACTTTGATTCATCACATACAATTGTTGAACAAAATTTACAAAGAAAAGAAAAGTGTACACAATTCCTGATACTTACAGAAGAAAATTTAAATACAAGAATTTAAAGGAACAAAACAAGAGGAGGATGTACATACTCTAAATTCCTTAGCTTATCTTGAGCATCATAAGGATGATCATTTCACCATGAGGATGACCCTTGAAGTAAAAGTGAAGGATATGATGAGGATGACCATTCAAAGAATGGTTTATGGCATCATGGATGACCCTTCAAGTCATTGGTGGGAAAAATTATCTTAAATTAATTAATATATCACTATGTTAATAATAATAATAATAAATAAGCTAAGTCTAATAGCAATGTCAAAACAGGCCGGTTCGCCCAAAGATATGTTGGGCTTATCTTTTAGTGAGTTGGAGCGAGCCAGACCATTTATTAAAAAAATTATTTTTTTTAATGGGACACATGAATTGAAAAAATGACAGGCCGGTCCGCCCAAAGATATGTTGGGCTTATCTTTTAGTGAGTTGGAGCGAGCCAGACCATTTATTAAA
Organism: Chamaecrista fasciculata; assembly: GCA_003254925.1. Taxonomy (NCBI): domain Eukaryota; kingdom Viridiplantae; phylum Streptophyta; class Magnoliopsida; order Fabales; family Fabaceae; genus Chamaecrista; species Chamaecrista fasciculata. The sequence continues at coordinate 109,157 of QANZ01017012.1, forward strand.
AAAATTATTTTTTTTAATGGGACACATGAATTGAAAAAATGACAGGCCGGTCCGCCCAAAGATATGTTGGGCTTATCTTTTAGTGAGTTGGAGCGAGCCAGACCATTTATTAAAAAAATTATTTTTTTTAATGGGACACATGAATTGAAAAAAGGCC
>QANZ01017012.1:109743-158396 GCA_003254925.1 Chamaecrista fasciculata
TAATAATAATAATAATAATAATAATAATAATAATAATAATAATAATAATAATAATAATAATAATAATAATAATAATAATAATAATAATAATAAAAGTTTAACCTACCACATTGTCCTTAAAAAACAAAATCTATACACTTGGTTCCTAAACTTAATTAACCTAGCTAGGTCAAAGAAATACAAAGGTAATGGAAAAGAGGGTCTACACAACCAAGAAATACCACCCCTTTGCTCATGAAGAATATAATACACAATGAAGGATGAGAATAACTAAAGTTTTACATTGCCTCTTCCGCGGAAATGGTGATGGTAATTGGTAAACAAAATAAGAAATTTTAGGGATCAAAACAAAATTTATTCTATATTTTAGGGGCCAATTTGAAATTTTGACCTTACTTAAATTAGATCCATAAAAATACAACCTTTACACTCTCATTATTAATGTATTAACACTTTGATAAAATAACAAAACTTGGCTATCAATTTAATGAGAGCTAATTCATACAAATGGGCAAGTCCAATGTTTGAAAACATGTCAATTAAGTTCACACGAGAAGAATAATTAATTTAACTGTCATTTCTATTTTCAGACCATTGTTTATTTATAATCTTTGAGTGTACATAAATGGAAAATTAGGAAGATATGGAATCAAATACTATTCCATATGAGTTTATAATTTAATTAGTGCATGTGAAACTAAAAAAATGAAATTAATTTTGGACAAGAAAAAGTAGTATATATTATGATTACAAATAATTTTTTAATATATTAAAACACAACATATGTTGAGACATCAAAATACATATGTTGAGACATCAAGAAATTAAAGGAATGTTACACTCTCCAATTACATACATAATCCTCTTGATCTAAATGTCAAAAATTCCTAAGATATTTATTTATATATAAGAGAGAAAGAAACACTAGAGATCAGATTTAATTAAAAACTCTTGGGAAACATTATTACAAGAGTTCCCCATTAATTTTATAACTCCGCGCATAAATATTTGATTATTAGCATATATATAATAATGAATAACACTCAAATTAATGAATTAATTGTGGATGGTTATAAGATGATCAAGTGGTGGTTTAGATTCATTACGAAGAGGTGGTTTAGATTCATGATGAAGAGGTTGTTTAGATTCATGATGAAGATGTTTTGGGGTTTTTTGTTTGTGGGTGAACTTAGCTTTTGAAGATAGTTCTCTTATGGATATTGCAAGTCTCTCTGTAACAGAAACCACATCAAGAAGAAGAGAAGCTACAGTGACTGCAGGAATGGCTTCTAAAATATTCCAACTTTCACTTAGCAATTGTGTTCTGAGCTTGTGTTTCAATTTCATGGATCCAATCTTTGATTTATATATGTGAGGCTCAGCAGATGATGGTGCTTCCATCTTTGATATTGCCTCTCCTAATTTCTTCAATGCCTTCCCTGTTTCTCTGCTCAAATTCACACATGGCTCTCGCAATTTGCTTCTCATTTCTGGGGGTGTCTGCATTATTCATAATATATATATATATATGTATCAATCTCAAATTCCATTAATTATTCTCAAACATTGATATAAGGTCAAAACTTCATTTTTATCATCCAACTATAAGGTGAATTCCGTTTGGTTCCTATTTTTTTTTTCGCAAAAGTACTATTGGTACCCTCAAAGTATACGGTCATTTTCAGTTGTACCCCCAAAATTTTTTTAGGTCAACTGTATTCTCAAAGTATGAGGTAAATTTCAGTTATATCTCCAAAGTTATTTTTTAGTCAATAATACCCTCAATGTTTCACATTTGAATCAATTATACCCCCAAATACCCCCCAAAAGTAGATGAGTCTCTCAGAGATGACTTGGTGGATCTTTTTTAGAAACAAATATCAACTACAAATTTATCTCTAGTTTGTGATTAAAAAATAAGTTTTCTCTTTCTTCTTCTGTCAACTCATTAATTATGACACATAAGAGAAATAATCCACTATAACTGCGCAGGTCAAAAGTAACAACAAAAACAAGATGAAATCATATTTTGAACTAATTGTGAAACAAATGAAAAAGTTTGGTCCATTTTCTGTGTTCTCTTGGGATTTTTGTTGTGATTTGTACAGTTGTTTGTTTTAATGCATTTCCTTTGACCTAAAAGGAAAAGGACCAACTTAGTTTGAGGACCAAAATGGAATTCATAATCCGATGATTTGAGGATCAACATGAAGTTTTAACATTAACATAATTATAATTAGGCAAAAGTGTTATCGGTGCACGTACTCAAACTATGGAATAAGTCTCAGTTGTACCCCTAAATTTTTTTTGTTGTCAAATATACCTTAAAATTTTAAATTTATCTCAATTGTATCCCAAGGCCTAATGCCATATAAATTGTTAACGGAGAATGGTGACATGGAGAGTGACTTTTTTTTTCTTCTTCTTTTGTGTCAATTGTATCCCAAAATTTCACATTTGCATCAATTATTGTATCACAAAACATTAACGTTTTGTGTCAATTGTACCCAAAAAAATGTTGATGTCAGCATTTTCTATTAATAATTTGGATGGAGTTAGGCCTTAGGGTACAATTAAGACAAATATAAAACTTTAATGATATAATTGACAACCAAAAATGTTTAGGGATACAACTACAACTTATCCTATAATTTTGGGGTGCTGAAGGTGTTATTGCCTTATAATTATATATATACCTTAGCAGAGTGAAGGAAGCCATTCAAAGCATCAACACGATATGCACACTGCCTAGATAGGCTTCCAATCTTGAGATATAGTTCCCAAGGATGTTCAGACTTAAATCTACCATGCCATGGCTCCCACTTTGCAAAATTTGCCTGCAATGTATATATAAACATACGTGTTAATGTCTCTGGGATGAGGATCCCAAAATTATGGATCTTGAAGTTTTCATGAAATTGACTAATAAAATAATAATTAACAATACATATTGTCAAAATAAGGCATGCATGACATTTGTGATTTTTGATTGATGTGATGAATCACTCACCAAGTTCTCTTCGGCTTGTTTTGAATTGAGAACATTTATATATCCTTGGAGTGATGACTTGGTGGATACAACCTTATCATCATCTGATGATGTTTTGAAATATTCATCTCCAAAATCTGTCAATGAATTTGTTTTAATTTCCATCTCTCTCACACACATATATATATATATAATGAATTGAATGATTTAAATTATATACTTTCTAGGAAGAAGCCAAGCTTTCCAAGGTTTGTAGACACAAGATTGTGAAGGTCATCACCAGCCCATATTGGAAACACAACAACACATATCAACAGAGAGATTCCAGCACCTATGAGGATTGTTATTACCCTTTTTTTTGCCATGTTTAGTATCTCTTCATCTCTATAACTTGACAAAGACACCATACAGAAAGTCAGGATGAACACCAACAATCCATAATCATATTTTGCCTTTATTTGAGGAAAAAATCGAACGTATGTCACTCCTGCAGCTGCAACATATATATACATACATACATATATTCATTTATTATACATACAAATATACAATTTCAATTATATGGATATTGAATTTGAACATAATTAGGTAAAATGATTTTACCTAATAGAAAAAGGAATAACCCAATAAGCATAGGTTCTCCTATGTCTCCTGCACACCTCGTGATGTGATATGAAACAAGCCCTAAAGCAGCAGCCACAATTGTTGCTAAACCTCTATTTAAACCTTTTCCCAAGGTTGCTCCTACATAGATAGGGAGAAAAAATTTTAATAACAAATAAGCAAATTACACCAAAACAACGTAACTCTTGGGACCATGACCCGAGAAAGGGGAAAGTGGATCTTCTGCATTTTTGTTCTCTGTTTTTTTTTTGTGCATTTTAGAGAAAGAAAAAATGCAGAAAATACAGATCCACCAAAAAGAGACACTTTGTATAATATTTATTAACAAAAAGTGTATATATATATAATGATGAATGAATGTATGAAATGAGTTAATTAAATAATTATTACCTACAGAGAATTCAGAAAGGACAATTACAGTAAAAATGGCCCACATGGCATCAGAGCCAAAGTCGTGATAAAGAGGATTGAGATAGTAGAAGGTAGTAGCGACTAAGGTGATTGATAATGCTACTTTGAAAGAATGAATGATCCTTCTAGGATCATCTTGCCCAAGCTTCTTGAACTTCAACAACACATTCACTACATTGTGCATCCATTTCCATCCCTTATTTTTATTATTAGTAGCGGCAGAATAATTAGGAGAAGAAGGAGCAACAGCGGCGGAAGAAATCTTGTCGTTGCCCTTTAGAATTGGTAATATTTGGGATGCCATTAGTAATTAAATGATTAATGAAATTACAAGGATTAATGGAGGTTAAGAAATGTTTTTGTTTTTTGAAGAAAGGAATGAATTAAGGAAGCTAAGGGGCGTACGTGAATGGAGGATGAAGGAGCTTGAGCAAATTGGGAGAAAGAAATGATGGTTTTGTGAACAATTTATAATGTGGTTATTATTTATTTATAGGTAGAGATTGAGAGAGAGACCCAATGGTATTAAAGAAAAAAAGGTCAAATAAAGGGAAAGCTTGACTTTTTATGATATTTAAAGTGAATACATAACAAAAGAAAAGGAAAAAGAACGAAGAGAATGAGGGTTTTGACTTTTGAATGCGCCTTATTTGGAATACACTACTGAATATACACCAAGTATAACTCCCTTATTCGGAGTTACAAATTCAATAATACTCTCACACTTAATTACTACAACTCAATTCCTTTTTAAAATATTTTAAAGAATATTCTAAAAGAATAAACTAAATATCTTAGTATTTGGCCAAAAAAATATTAATATAGAATATGTTTTTAGTATATATATTCTTTATATTAATTTGGTAAAGTGCACTTTTGGTCCCATAACTTTTATTAAGGTCTCAATTTGGTCCCATAACTTTTTTTGTTGCACTTTTGGTCTCATATCTTTTGCTCAAGTTGCATATTTGGTCTCATACCTTTGACTCATGTTACAGAATTGGTCTTATATCTTTTAGTTAAGTTGCAGAATTAGTCTCATATCTTTGGGTCAGGTGCAGAATTGGTATGATATCTTTAGATCAAATGGGACTTGCAGTGAAACTTTTTGCAAAGATATGAGACCAATTCTGCAACCTAACTAAAAGATATGAGACCAAAAGTGATACAAGACCAAATCTGCAACTTTTTACAAAGATATGAGACAAAAAATGCAACAAAAAAACTTATCGGATCAAATCGAGACCTGAACAAAAGTTATGGGACCAAAAGTGCAATTTGACCTATTAATTTTGGGTGAGCTCAAATCATTGAAAAAAATATAAGTTGAATTAAAATCTTGGCCAAAGTGCACTTTTGATCCCATAACTTTTGCTAAAGTCTCAATTTGGTCCCATAACATTTTTTCATTGCACTTTTAGTTTTATATCTTTTACTCAAATTGTATATTTGGTCTCATGTTACACTTTTAGTCCCATATCTTTGGGAACTTAACAAAAGATTTGAGATCAAATTTACACTTTAATCTTCTTTTTTTGTTACTTGGTTGTTTTTCTTATTGTGACCGAGATATTATGAGAATGCCATGAAATAGTGTTATCATTGTCATTAAATATCTAAAAAGAAATTGTTTAACTAACGAAATAGTGTTATCATTGTCATTAAATTATTACACATACTTTCTACACAATTTCTACAATTAAAGTAAAAATTGTTATTAATGCCATGAAATATGTTTAGTAAGTGTTTTAGGTGGTTTAGATATTAATAACAATTTCTTTTGTCAAACTTAACTTTGATTAAAAAAATATTATAAAAAATTAGAACTCTTTCTCTCTCCTCTCTTGAAATGTCCTTCTTCCCTTTTACGGAGTACTATTTTAAGTGGCCATTAACATTAAAGTTATATAGTTAATTCATAAATTAGTTCGAGCCTTGGGAATGCCGACTTTCACTAGCACCACTCCGTAAAAAAGAAAGGAAAATCTTACATGTATACTTGAGTGAGAAAATTTAGGATAGGTGGATGCATGTCAAATGTGATTTAGCATATATTTTGGTGGTGGTTTCAAGTCGAAAAAAGTGAGTGTTTGTTGACTTATAAATAGACATCTAAATTAATTGATTATAATTCTTTTATTTTCTTCGTTGACCTTTTAGGCTTTTACACAAAAACAAGAGCTTTTTCTTTTTCACAAAAAAAGAGCTTCAGGCTAAAAAAAAAAGAGCTATTTTTTTTTATTTTACTATCAAAGTTATCACTTTGATGGGCCTTTTAGGATTATCTTGTGGGTCATCATGGGCCTTTTCTTATCTAGAGGCAATGAGATTTCTGATTTCTCAAGTCTCAACTAGCTTTTCCATAGATCCAAAAACAAAAGCATCTCCTATCATGCATATTATTTTTTGGTCAAAGTGTGATTTTGGTCCCTTATATTTGTACTAGATTGCAATCCACTCTTTTATCTTTTCTTTTTTGCACATTTAGTCCCACATCTTTTCAAAAACTTTCACCGTTCGCCTCACCTGTAAAATTGAAAACTAGCAAGGAGTGAAGTGTAAGTTTAGAGACCTACATGAAAGAAAGGAAAGAGGGAATGACTGAAATACAAATTTCCACCAAAAGTTTCATAAGGTTGTTAACCATGCATATATGATCGTTGTAAATTGTAATTAACCTGCAAATACTAATTACTTATTAGATTTTTATTTTATTAGAAAAGAATTAAGATTAACTCCATTAATTTTCCCTTTTGTTCCACACACACACATGAGGTTCTCCACTACTCTACATAAAATAATAAATAAATAAATAAATAACCTTTCGGCGTTCTTATCATGCTATTCTATCAATCTACATAAATACTAAGTCCTAGCGAACCTAACTTATGAAGGTGTTTTATATTCATTTTTATTCAGATATTTGAAGACTTTTCCATTCACTTCAAACTTACGTCTTTCACTTCTCTTTCTAGCTTATCTTATTATATTCATATTTATATTATACAATTCCTAAGTTGCAAATTAAAGTGTGAGAATTAAGAAGGTGGAAAAACCACTTTATATGATAAGTGTAGTTGATTATTTATGGAAAAAGTGATACATGCTCTAACAAATCAAAGAAGCTAGCTCGTTGTTTCTTCACTCTTTTGTTGCAAAAGCCAAAAAGGCATTCATTCTTTTTGGGAATTTTTGTTTTTGTTTTTTTGTTTGGGTTTATATATTGGACCGATGCAGAGAGATGATCATAGTGGAAAACAACTCAAAATTCCACTCGAAGTACTGTCTTACACTGCTTTTAACGCATCTTCAACTTGTGTGGTTACTGTAACCTCTGAACCAACTTTAATTAATTTTTAAGACACATTAAGAAATTGTTTTTTTTACACTCATCCCCATCTTGATATTATTATATATGCAGCTTCCACCATTGAATACTATAGTGCTTTGTGTTGAAAAAAAAAAAGCATTTTTATGACTTGTTATGTGCATTTAGATCACGAGGAATAAGAGGGTTATATATATGTTGCATATAAGTAGGTATAGTAATGTTTACCCTAATCTCATACTTGTGTGTGAGGTCTTGTTTTTCCAATATTCACAGTAATAAGCACTCATCAAATAAGTGATCAACTCTAAAATCAACCTCATTTTGTTTTTATATGATGAAAAAGTATTTTGGCTAAAGTGTAAATTTGGTCCCATATTTTTTGCTCAGTTCTCAATTTGGTCCCATATCTTTTTTTGTTGCAGATTTAATTTGGTCCCATATCTTTGGGTTAATTTTACAATTGGTCCTATATATATCTTTGGGTCAGGTTTAAAAGTGATCACATATCTTTACAAAAGGACCAACTAATGATTGATCCTTTTGCAAAGATATGAGACTAATTCTGCAACTTGACTAAAAGATATGAGACCAAAATTGAGACCTTTTGCGAAGATATAGAACCAAAATTGCAACAAAAAACGATGCAGGATCAAATTGGGAACTGGAAAAAAGATATGGAACCAAATTTACACTTTGACAAAATATTTTTTATTTATTTATTTTACCACTTAAGCAAAGATTAATCTTTATTCGAATGAGAAAGTCAAGAGATAAAGCTTTCTCAATAAGAATGTCTTTAGCAAGACTCAAATTTGATACCTTAATTAATCAAGTACTAATTTATTTGTTACCATGTGAGTCACTCAGATGAACTAGCAATGTGGTGGCTGTGACTATAGTCGTTGATGCTTTATAAAGCAAAAATCAAATCTCATTTTCAGTCAATATATAATATAGTTTGGTCAAAATAGCATCAAAAGAGTTGGATGCCTCTGCTTTTCTTTTCAACCATTAGAATAAAAGAAAATGTGTGTTGCAGATTACACCTTAAATTACAGAACATGTGCCATACTCATTAGTCATTACCATACTAATGCGTCACACACAGCCAGAATTAAATTAATCCTCATAGTCATAGGGTTGGTTTAATTTATAGGAGCTCATGATAAGTGGTTTGTGAGATCGGAATTTAAAATATATATGATTAATTTTGTCATTCTTCTATGTAATCCCAACTTTGTGATACTGATCATTACTAGTAACATATAGTGACAATCATGTGATTTCTCCGAGAATCATCAATTATTTAGAGTATACTAACATTTTAGTCTTTAGATTACATAAACATTGTCATTTTAGGCCTGAATTTTTTAAAATGCTTGATTTAGTCTTCAAAATTCATGACTCGTTGCAAATTAGTCATCTCATGAACACCTTTACTGCTACACAACTCAGTCTTTTGAGAGAGTAAATTGCAAAGAGTCATGAATTTTCGAAGATTAAATCAATCATCTAAAAAATTCAAAGACTAAACTAACAACGTGAGTATAATTCAAGGACTAAATATGATAGTTTACTCAAGAAAAAAACCAACTTTGTAGTCTTTGAATATGTTTCAAAACTATTATTACAAAGTGCAAATTTGGTGTCATATCTTTTGCTGAGTTCCCAATTTGGTCCTGTATATTTTTTTGTTGCACTTTTGGTCTCATATCTTTGTAAAAGGTTCCAATTTGGTCCCATATCATTTTTGGTCTCATATCCTTACAAAAGATATGAGACCACTTCTGCAACTGACCCAAAGATATAGGACCAATTCTGCAATTGACCCAAAGATATAGGACTAAATCTGCAATAAGAAAAGATATGAGACCAAATTGGGAACTGACCCAAAGATATGAGACCAAAAGTGCAACAACAAAAGATATAGTACCAAATTGGGAATTGAACTAAAGATATAGGACCAAACTTGCACCTTAACCATCTTTGGATATTGAAAATATATTTTTTGGTTCATGATTTTTTTTTTTTTAAAAAAACATCAACTATTTAGTCTCTTCAAATAACGTTTTAGAGACTAAATAGTTAACGTATGAGGGAACAAAATGTATTTTTCCAATATAGAGAGACTAAATAACAATTTGAGGACAAATTTAGGGGACTAAAAAATTGGTTTACTCTTCACTCTATTACTTATAAAGAAAGTCTTTCTTTAAAATATTTTGTTGATCTTAACTGCAGAATCTCAAAGTTGACAAATGAAAGCAGGAAGAACATTAGATCAAATTAACGTTGTTTGAGTTAACAAGATTAAGAGACACTACTACTACTACATGGTATATAAGGAACAACCTTAATTATTTCCTTCTCTGATACTCTCTAGCTATATGAATATAGTAATTAATATTCTGACTAAGCCAGAACTTGGTGTTATTTGATATATTCCTGATCTAATGTTAAGGGTATATATATTTTTATATATATACACACTACACTGTGTTATGTTGTTGATCAGAATTATTAGACAATGATTTTCCAGATTCTGGAAAATTAGCAGGATCTGAATCTGCAACAACAACCACAAGGACAGGTTCAGCACATTCACAAGAACGCGATGATGTTCTGTTTGATGATGATTTAGCATTAGAATCTTCGAACTCTGTGAGTGATGAAAGTTCATCCACAGCATCTGAAATTTCTTCAGTGAATTGAACAATATCAGTGAGCAAAGAAGCCACTGTGGCTGCTGGAATCAGTGACAAAAGGTGTATTTCTTGTTCATGGCATGAACTTGATTGAAGCAATGCCTTGAGAGTGTTGGAGGCATCCTTTGATTTTTCAAGATGAATAATTGCAGAAGATGACTTCTTCATCATGCTCACTGCCATTCCTAGCTCTCTTAGAGCTTTCCCACATTCCAAACTCATCTCTGAAATCACCTCCTTCATTATCATCCTCCCAATTCCTGAGCTTTCCTGCAAAAAAAAAGTGTACTTTTTTGGTCAATAAACATCCTCAATTGTCAAAGTTTATAACTTTAGTCATTGACAGACATGGGTTTGAAGTTAAAACCTATTTTTTGATCTTTGAATTTATCTCAAAACTACGATGCAGTCCTTAAAAATCATAGACCAAAAAATGTATTTTCAATATATCTAAGAAGTAAATCCCAGTTTGAAGATAAACTCGGAGACTAAAAAAATAAGTTCTCTCATCAACTATATAGACATAGTTTTGAAAAGAAAACCTATTTTTCCGTTCTTAAATTTATCTCAAAACTACGGTTTAGTTCCTAAATATTGAAAATGTAATTTTCGATCCTTGATTTTTTTACAAACTTGAACTATTTAGTCCCTGAATCATTATTTGTGGGGACGAAATAGTTGATGTTTGTAAAAAAAAAATCAAGGATAATTTTTTTTTTAATAATTAGGGATTAAATCATAGTTTTAGGATAAAATTAAAGACTAAAAATGGATATTTTGTCTAGGTTTGAACTTTGAAGTGTGTATCTATCTATATATAGAAATATACTTGGAGGTTAGAGTTAAGGTGAGCATTGAGAGATTCCATTCTGTAGGCACATAGGCGTATGAGGTTTCCAATTTTGAGGTAATGGTCCCATGGATGACGAAACTGGAATCTTCCATGACCTGGTTCCCATCTTGCAAAATTAGCCTGCATCATCAGTCAACAATATCAGTTTATTGTATATATATTATTATATATATATATATGTTTGCTTTTAAATATACTTATAGTTTAGAAATACCCACCAAGGATTCTTCACTATTCTTAGAATAGAGGATGCTTTTATACTCTTCCAACAAGTCCTTGTTGTTGTTGTTATCTTTAGACTCTGATTCCTCTGATGTTCTGAAACACTCCTTTTCAAAGGCTGAAAGAACAAAACACAAACACATACACAATTAGTGTCATAATACTCATAAATAATCAGTGGTATTATTAGCTAGGGTGTGGAATTGGGATGTAATTAATTAATTTACTTTGTAAGGAATTGGCAAGCTTTTCAAAGTTGAGAGAGATTAAGTTGTGAAGTTCTTCACCAGCCCACACAGGGCAAACAAAAATGGAGATCATGACACATGCAGAACCACCTATGAAAATGGTGGACAGCCTCTTGTGTGCCATCTCCAAGATCTCATCCTCGCGAAACCCGGATACCGATATCAACGAGAATGTCAGTATAAATATCAGCAGCCCATAATCATATCTCGCCTTTATTTTAGGGAAAAACCTTATGAATGTTGATATTGCAGCTGCAAAATCATTTCCACATAAAACCATTAATCTTCAAGTATAATATCAGTTCGAGTCGTATTACAAGGATACTATTCTTAAGAAATATTTCGCAACCCAGATCAAATTTCTCAAATATAGTCACTTAATCAGATTAACATTTAATGAATCTAATTACCTTGAAGGAAGACAAAGAAGCTAAGCAATATGGGTTCTATTGTCTGTCCTGATAAGCTAGCCAAGTAATGAGCTCCCACACCAAGAGCACCAGCTAAAAGTGTTGCTAATCCTCTGTTCATACCTTTTCCAAGAGTGGCTCCTGAAAAGTTATAATGCAAAAACAAAACCATTTATTATTTATATTTTATATATAACATGGGTATTATCATTATTTAATGAATAGTGATGACTAGGAATAGCACAAAACTCACCCACAGAGTACTCAAACACTACAACTACAGTCATAACAGCCCACATTGCAGAGAGACCAAAACTTTCATAGAGTGGCTGATAGTAGTAGAAAAGAGACACCAGTGTGAGTGCAAGTCCTACTTTTAGGGAATGAATGACTGTTCTAGGGTCATCCTGCCCTATCTTTTTGGCTGTCCTACAAGTATTGAACACTTTCTCCTTCAAGCTTTGAGGTATGGCCTTGATTTTCACCCATAGCAAACCCCATAGGTTTGAACTTATCTCTTGGTTTAAACAAGTAATCATCTTCATAAACACTCAGAAAATTATAATGCATGCAAATTATCCACTCAAAAAATAATGGATGATGAGGAGGGAAAGAATAAAAAATCAAGAAGATTTGTGGGTAGTGAATGGAATATGATGATGATGATGATGATGCTTAAGGAGCTCTCAAGGCAGCCCACACCCTGCTCAATTAATTTATAGAGAATGGAAGGCATCTCAGTGAAGACTTAATGGAATAATTTAATATTCCAGGAAAAAGTTAATCAACTTAAAATTTGATTTTCATTTTTTTTACAAAAAAAGAAATTAGTAAAATCAAGAATATATTTTGGTTAATTGATTGATTGTTGACATAGACACATGACAGAATAATAAAATAATTAAATTAGATTAGTAATGGTGCTTCCAAGCTGTTTTGTGTGTGTGGATATAGTTAGGCCTTACCAGTAGCCCACAAGTCTTTAAGGCTAGAATTGAAGCCACTTGGGTATAAGAAGAAACCGTGTATTAAGTCAAGAACATGAAAAAAAAAATCAATAGGGCTGGAGCCACTTGAATTAATGCAGGTGATGATGAAAGTTGAAACTACTGGTTCTAAATAGCAAGATTTTAAGAATTGTATGTATTATTTAGTTTAGTTTCATTGAATTAAGTTCCAAATTCTTCGCAACAAGCAACTTGAAGGGTCAGTTTCATTTGGTAGCATCAGGTGTGTATATATAGGTCAAAGCTTCATTTTGGTCCTTGAACTATGGGGTGAACTTTGTTTTGTTCTCAAATTTTTCCATTTGTTTTATTTTCAGTCCAAAATATAATTTTTCTTCGTTTTTACTGTTATCTCTGACTTGGACAATTTCGCAGTTTATAACTAAGAAGGAAGATTTTTTGTTCTCTCCATATCAACTCACTTATAAAGACATATATAAGAGAACAATTAAAAAAAATTTATATATATGTATATATAAAAGAAAAATTTTCCATTTCAATTGTTCAAGTTAGAGATAATTGCAGAAAACAAACATAATCATGTTTTGGACTAATGGTACGGTGGAACAAATGAGAAAGTTTGAAAACTAAAACTGAACAAAAAAAATGTTTGAGGACCAAAATGTAAATATAAGAGAGTTTGAGGGCCAAAATGAGGTTTTTACCTATATATATTTATACACACATCATGCAATTAAAACACCATGCCAAACCAAAAATAATAATGTGATTTAACTGTCATTTTCCACAACACTGCTTCAGCCATGGTTAACATCAGTGATAGCAACAGCTTTTGATGAAAAAGACTTGTCAGTACTAACATGCATTATGCACTCAAGCAAATCTTCTTCTTATCTCTTTCTTCATTCCAAATGTTTGATGTATCTATTGAGAATTGCATGTAGGTCCCTAATGTCAAGTGAAATACCTGTCAACCCAAAAAATACCATTTTCACTTGATTAGAGTTGAGGGAAATCTTGAAGATGGTGGTGGGTTTGAAAATGTGAGGTGGATAAAGTGATTGAAAATGAAAGTTGAATTCTTTTTGTTTGATAAGAGAAGAAAATTATCAATATCTGAGTATCATTATTGCATTTCCATGTACATTATAAATATCATACTCTTCAAAAGTTTCATATCTTAATCATATATATAAAGTGACCTTAATTACCAGTTTCTGTCTTACACTCATTTGTGTCAATACCTTAATTACCTCCTTAGAATTCGTTAAAGTGTGCATCAAATACATATATTGCCATGTTTTTTTCTTTGTTCAAATCACCTCTCTATATATGACATAAAAGTCACTTTAATATGTATATTCCTAAAAACAATTAGAGTAAATTAATGATTTGATCCCTAAGAGATAACAAATATTTCTATTTAATCCTCAAAAGATGAAATTTTATAATTTAGTACTTGAAAGATGCAATTACAATCAATTTGATTATTTTGTCAAGGAAACCAATCGAAATTTAATAATAAATTTGATGTAGTTTTAAATTTTGCTAGAAGTATGATAAATGTAGTTAAAAAACTCTATTTGTTGTTACATTGAAATTGATGTTTTAGTAAAAAGACCAAATTGATTATAGTTACATTTCTTAAGGACTAACTCGTATAATTTCATCTTTTCAAGATTAAATTGAGACATTTGTCATATTTTAGAGACTAAATTATTAATTTACTCAAAATGTTATTTTTATTCTACCCTGTTTTTTCTGTATGAGATAGGTTACTAATGCTTCACAGATAGACTCCCCAAATCATAGAATAAACTGAATTGCTTTTTTTGTATTTTTGAGAAAACAGAACACATTTGCTTTCAATCTATACTCTTCATTTATGCCACAATTAGCATAAAGTAGTGTCAAGTGATGGCTATATTAGACATATGGATAAATCAATGAACTACATGCAAGCAAAAAAAAAAACAGACCAGCAGCATGATCTTTAGAAGGTATCAGGTACTTTGGGTACCTTTAATTTTTCAATATCTAAAATAGAAAACAGAAAATAGTTCTATCAACTTTCACTCTCCTATAATTAGGTCACATGTTTTTTTATCCTTTATAGTCATTACCTCATGCTACAAACTCCCCCATTATGCCTTATATAAACTAGATATGCTAATACGCAATCATTTTGAGTATTTATTATAATAAATTACAGTTTTTTTTTTTTAAAAAAAATTATGAGTATCTTATGTGTATCTGTTTTAACAATAAATATGAAAATTAATTTCATTCGAGTCAAGTAAAATCACATAGACAACTATATTATCTAAAAAAATCGCATGTGCGTGAGAGGTAAAACTGTGGTGGAAGCGCAAAACGCGTGCTTGTGACATGTCATTGTGGTGGTTTCAAGCCCCACATCTGTGGGAAGTGAGTGTGTGTGTGAGTATTTAAGTAGGTTATATGGGAATAAGGACTAACACTCGCGTTAGGTGTTTTGCCCATTCCTGTCTCTGATAAAAAAAAAATATTTTCAAATTTCAAAACGTTTTGTTCTTTATATGTTTGTCATAAAGTTCCTTCAATCAAAAACTTTAATTAAATTCTCTTTCTTCAATAATTGGTCATGCAAAAAATTTTGTTTAATATTCTATCTACAATAATTGGTCTTGTATAAAATTTTTATCACGTGCCAAATATTGATTAAAGAACTTTATAGCAAACATATAAAAAATTTTACCTGACTTTTGCCCTTGATTCATACGCTTGGTGGTTGACAAATTACCTAATTTTCACCTAATGTTAACGAAAGGCATAATCAAAATATCTTACATGCCCCCATCACATATTTAATTTTAGAATACATTTTACAACTAACTTTTATAAGTTAGGAATACTATCCAATGTCAATAACCCTCATTTCTTACGACACCACTCTCTCTATATATATTTATATATACCACTAAGGCACGTAAAATGAATCCCACTATTGACAAAACCCTAATCAAATTTAAACATCAAAAGTTCTTCACAAAGTGATCATTGCAAAACTTTCATAAAGATTTTTTAATTTGATAAATCAAATATGTTTCACTCTCCATCTAATATTCAATTTTTTTAGAGAAGTTCAAAAGATTAGTGGGTGGACCGTTTATAAAGTCTTCAAATTTTTTATTTATACCTTTTTTTTAACTAGTCCTATTTTGTACCTAATCTTGCTTGGCCTATGTGCTAATTAAGTCTAAATGAGTCATTTCATAGGTTAAGGGCCTATTTGGGAAAGTTTATAATTTTTTTTTTTTGGTTGCCTAAGGTATCCCCCAGCCCGACAGGTCAATGACTAATCCTCCGCAGATTTATGCTCCATTTAAGGGTCTGCCGCTAACCAATTGGTTTGTTGCATACACTAGACGAGATTCGAAGTAACCTAGTAAGCTTGACCACTAGACCAACCAAACTTGGTTGTTTATAATCTATTTTTTATTTGATCAAATAGAATAATCTAGTTTATTTACATATATTATGTTAAAATTGAATTTTTTTGCGACGAAATGCTTCGGGGAGTTGAAAATAAGCGTAGATCCGGAGATTCCCGAATAGGTTAACCTTTCGAACTGATGCTGAATCTATGGGCAGGCAAGAGACAACCTGGCGAACTGAAACATCTTAGTAGCCAGAGGAAAAGAAAGCGTCGTGCTGCTAGGCGAAGCGGTGGAGTGCTGCACCCTAGATGGCTAGAGTCCAGTAGCCGAAAGCATCACTAACTTACGCTCTGACCCGAGTAGCATGGGGCACTTGGAATCCCGTGAAAAAAAATCATCTTTCTCTAATACCCAATTACAAATATATCCCTATAAAAAATTATAATTATCTATAGTTTAATATACATAAAAGGGTATTTTAGTCATTTATCAATATCAATTATTTATTATACCTACAACAATCCCTCTCTATCAGATCATTTTTCACATAATTTATTTTCTATATTTTTTATTTATAAATCATTATAATTAGTATTGTACTTTTATTTATACATTAATTATATATCTATCAATTTTTTTTTACATTTTACTATTTTTATTAATTCATCAAACATTCAATATTTTTAAAACATACTATAATTGTTTAAAATGAAACTTTAATTTTTATAATTTTTTTAAAAATATTAAGTCTTACTATTTTATAACACATTATTTTAATTTAAGTGTTTATAATTTAAAAATAAAAAATAATTATAATTTTGACTAAAATCATTTATTAAATAGATAGTATTTTTTATAAACAACAATTTTAATATATATTCTATTATGTCTCACATATTTTACTATTATTATTAATAATTTATATTTTATAAAATATATTATTTTTATTTGAAATACAATTTTAATTGTGATATGATGAAGTTGAGAAGTGTCTAAAAAAATGAAATCCAATTTTAAACTAACCTAATTTTTGAACTTCAAGCCGGACCATTTAAATGATAAGGGGCCTGCCTGCAAGCTACGGATAATTTGATAATATATACTACACATAACTTAATGTTAAAGGAAATTTATTATTATTATTATTATTTTACTAGACATTCTGAACCTCACAAATATATATTCACTATTCCTATATTATGAACACAGTTTAGACATTAATTATATATAGGTTGTTTGTATTCATTGAAACTATTAATTGGTTAGAAGAATTAAATTTGCCATATATATCATAGCTAGAAGGAATAAGGAGAGGCTATATATTTTTGCTGTATTAATTTCCATCCATTTCCTCTCTTCCATGGGATGTGTCTGCCATAATATCTGTTTTTATTCTTTCCATTCCATCGTACGTCTATACATATATCATAACAGCTTTAATCAATCTATATATATATAAATACACTTGTGGGGAAATATTTTAAGTACTAAATAATGAAGACTTTGATCGGTTCAGATTATGTTTGAACAAATTGAAAGCCACAGCCACAAATCAGCCTCGACATCTGGAATTTACTTAGATATCAATGACTTGAATATATTCTTTTTCTGCATGCAATTTACATTCATATAATTATATAAGGTCAAAATCTCATTTTCGTCCTCAAATTATAGGGTAAATTCTATTTCGGTCTTTAAACTTTTTTTGTTTCGTTATGATCCTCAAGTTTTCTTATTAATTTGTTTCACCATTAGTCTAAAACATGGTTCTGCAATTGGTTTATATTTTTCGTTATCTCTGGCTTCAACAATTTAAACGTGTTTTAATAAGTGAGTTAATAGAGAAAGAAATCTTATTTTTTAATAAGGCAATCTCTGAGCACATGACATTGCACTCCTTGATCTCTCGAAGCGATTATAATTAACCTACTCGACTACTACTTCTTAGCTTAAACGCCAACAAAACACTCATATTTAACATCTCCCTCTTCCATTTTTTTTTTGGGGTAACATCAAGAGGCCTAATTAAAGGCCAAATAGAAAAAACACCAAAAACACCCTAAAAATCCTTGGGCAAGACAGAGCCTGCAATATCATTAAACAAAATCAGTCTAACACACTTAGGAGGATTGGGCCAAAAAATAACATTAGAGATCAACTTCATGCTAAGGCCCACAAGACAATCAGTCGCACGATTCCTCTCTCGAAACGTATGGGAAACCCTTACTAGCCAATCTCTCTGCAACCAAGATTAGTCCCTCTTCCATTTTTAGATATCGCACTCTTAACCTTCAAAATATATACTCTCTCACTCCCATTGATTGCTTATAGACTTAGACATCGAAGAAGCATTACAAGACTCCTATCTCGTTCTACTCTTTTGCACTTGCCATTGCTAGGAGTTCCTCTACTCCAAGAAGTGAGTTCATCACTTCATAATAACAAATTAGAAATAAATTTGTAGTTATTTTTTTAATAAAAAATTTCTTTCTTTCTACCGATTCACTTATTATGACATGTATGAAAAAGAAATCGTTCAAGTTAGATGTTCAACTCAAAGATAACAACAAAAATCATATATAATTATGTTTTGAACTAACAATAGAACAAATGAAAGAGTTTAAAGACCAAAATGACTAAAAAAAGTTTGAGGACTAAAATAAAATTCATCATATAGTTCCATGATTAAAATGAAGTTTTGACTAATTATACATGTAGGACAGTCAATTAATATTTCATTCTTTAAGTTTTCTCAACGAAAATGCAGCCTCTCCACCCCGTTCATTTTGGTTTACCTTTTTCTCAAAGCAAACACTGGCCATTGATTAGATTACACACACACAAATATATACATATATATATATATAAAAGATTCGAGCACATTTCATTTCTTAATTTAATTTGTGGTTGTACATGCACTTGTACTTGACATCTTTTCAACAATCAATTAAAAAAATATAATTAAGAATGAATATAAAATATGATGGGCACTTTATAAACGAAGATGCCTTGAGAAAATTCTATATGCTTGGTGGGTGTCGTATTTGGGCGTAGTTGGTGTAACATTAAGAAATAACAGAGTGAGTGAGCATGCATGTGAACTTGCGAACAAAATCAGTTAGGCTACGTTTGGTACAAGGGAAAGCAACTTTCCTTGTAAAATAACACAGATCCCCAAAAATTATTTTGTTTGGTTTAATTTTTAAACTCATGTAAAGCTATTTCCATTGTAAAGGTGATTACAATGAACAGGGTACTTTTTTTTACATCCATTATACTCTGCTTTTCAGCTTTACGTAGGGAAAGTGGGGCCAACATAAATTTGGGGTAAAATTGAATTTTGGCCTCCAAAATTGAATTTTGGCCCCACTGTGTGCCCAAAACTTGAGAAATTTTTTTCGGGTAAAATTATATTTTAGCCCCACTGTAAGGTGATAATGAGGGCATTATGATAATAATAATTTTTTCTCTACTTTACTTTCTCTTCAATATTTTTTTCATACCAAACAACTTTCAAACTTTTTACCTACTTTACTTTCCTTCCTTCTTTTCCTTTTCCGATGTAAAGCATTTTACTTTACATCTAAAATATTTGTACCAAACGGACCCTAATTTGCATTCCTTTTATCGTACTTGTCTCCACTATTTTAGATTTTCCTTGTTTCTTTGTCGCCTTATTAATTCATCACTTAAACTTGCTCACTACTATATATTTATATCTATACTATATTATATTATATGTGGGAGGAGTCTTCTGGTCGCTCTCCCACTTATACTAAGATAAAAATATTACATATAATTAAAATAAGAGAAAACTTATTATTTGATCCCTCTTTTTGCGTGCCCATTAGGACACGCAAAGCCCCTAATATATATATATATATCTTATATTATATGGCTCCACCCCTTTTTGGTCGTCCACATTTTAAAACTATAGTACAAAATTAATAATAAGAGGAAAATTATTATTTGATCCCTTCTTTTTTACTGAGTTAACGATTTAGTCCCTCATTTATTTTACATACATATTTGTAAACGATTGAGTTAACGGGCACGCAAAGCCTCTAGTATATATATATATATGCCTCGTTTGATTATGTCAAGTTTATCGTCTGATTTGGAATATTATTGTACATTAAAATATTTTGATAACATAATTTTTTGCGTGAATATATATATAGATATTTATAAAATAATTAGGGTAAATTACACTTTGGTATCCTATTCTATGGACCGATTTCATTTTGGTATCATGTTCTTTCAAAAGTGATACTTTGATACCCTGTTCTTTATACCGTTAACATTTTGGTACCTTGTTCTTTTAAAAGTAACATTTTGGCACCCTGTTATTTGTACCATTAACACTTTAATTGGTACCCTGTTCTATGGACCGATTTCACTTTGGTATCCTGTTCTTTCACGATTTATTACCCTATTATATCTTTTTTATGGTACCAATTAAAGTGTTAACTGTGCAAAGAACAAGGTACCAAAATGTCACTTTTGAAAGATAAAGTACCAAAATGTTAACAGTGTAAAGAACATGGTACCAACGTGTCACTTTTGAAAGAACATGGTACCAAAGTGAAATCAGCCCATAAAACAGGGTACCAAAGTGTAATTTACCCAAATAATTAAAACAAGTAAACTAACAAATTGGTCCTTAATAGATTAAACGCAGTCCTCAAAAAATTGAAATACATAGTTTAATCCCTAAAAGATTAAACGCATACTTAGCTTTTCTAGTCCTTGAAAAATTAAATGATATATTATTTAGGGCCAAATTAATTGCCAGCTCAATGAATTTTAGAAACTTCATTGTTAATTTGCTCCAATTAATATATATTGTCACGACCCCCTAACAGAATCCGTGACCGGCACGAACCACAAGGAAGAACCCTATGGCCCGTAAGCCTAACACATGCATTCGTATCAAAATTTCTAAATTCCACTCAAACAAAAATTTACAATTCATCGCTGATGATTTCAATCTTTCATAAAAATAAACCTAACATTTCCCTGACTGTAAATCTAGCGGAGCACAACTAGAGTCAAGTACAAATTCAAATGATTTAATATCATATGATGAGCTAAAATACCCACACGAACAAATGTGTGGGACTCGAAGAGAGCCACTCGATCTAGGCAGCACTAAAAGATCATTCCTGCAAACCTGAAACTGAAAGTGGTAAACAACAACGAGGTGAGTCTAGAGACTCAGTGAGTAATCCAATCTATTCTAGTCGTGGAGGGCAAGGTATCTCCACTGGTTTCGAAATAATAGTGCGTGCACATAGTACATTCATATCTCAGTCATATATAGCGAATTAATATCTTTATCATCACTTTTCATAGTCAAAGTCATCATATAATCAAATCTCATAATACGAATCATCATTCAAATGATCATATAAATCACATATTGGCACATCCAACGAAAGTTTGATAAATTCAAAATCTCTATAATCATACAAATTCATTTCACAAATCTGAAATACATTTTTTATCATAAAACTCATGGGTGGCGCCCCCGTTACTGGTGAGTGAGATCGAAGGTTCTGCAAATGGCCTATCCCGCTAGAACGAATAGACTCCCCACCTCAAGGGTTGGAGACGGTCTACCGTGGCACGACCCCGAAAGCCTAAAACCATGCCACTCCGGCACGTCCCCGAAAGCCTAGATCCATGCCCACATCACATCCTGGCCAACAGATGGTGTGACTCCGGGACCGAAAGCCCGATTGGTACCCACAACGAAAGAACCAACGATTCACCCAACCAGCAAAAAAAAAACATTTTTCAAACAATATCAAATTTCATTTTATCATAGTACAAATCAAAATCTTATATCATACACATAAGTCTCAAGTGAGTTTTTCAAACATATTTTCATAAAACATTTAACCTTGCCAAAAATAATAGGGTAAATTACACTTTGGTACCCTGTGGTTTGACCCTATTTCACTTTGATACCCTGTGGTTTGAAACTTGACACTTTAGTACCCTGTGGTATTCTTCATTAACACTTTGGTACCCTTTGGAGCTATTTTGTAATTTTAACCATAACAAATTTTGCAAAAATTACATATTGACCCCAAAAAATTTTCAAAAAATTACAAATAGGTCCCTGGATACATATTATATAGGGACTAAAATGAAAAATTTAAAATTTTATTGGGGTCAATATGTAATTTTTGTAAAATTTATCATGGTTAAAATTACAAAATAGCTCCAAAGGGTACCAAAGTGTTAATGGAGAATACCACAGGGTACCAAAGTGTCAAGTTTCAAACCACAGGGTACCAAAGTGAAATAGAGTCAAACCACAGGGTACCAAAGTGTAATTTACCCAAAATAATATGCATCAGACATGTCACATAACATGATAAAACAGTTTCTAGAATAGAGAGGATACTCACCTGAAGGTCATGCACATTGACCTAAAACCCACTAATCAAAATACTACCTTCACCCTTGAGGCAAATGCGGAATACCTAAATTTGATAACAAAGTACATTTACCCTATTAGAACACTTCCAACACATAAATTCATCAAATGACATCTTACACATAACTTTAATATGCCATAAGCCTTCTCAAGTTCCTACTCTATCCTCAATGTTACCAACTTGATACTCCATTAAGCATAAGTCACCAATTAACTTAAGAGTGCTTGGGTTAATTATTGGGAGCTTTAACAAATACTATATAAATGACCAAATCCTCAAAATAAGAGTTGTTATTCACATTCCAATTATATCAAGATTGAAAATCCTCACTTTTAAATAACAACCATGATGCACAAATTCAATCTTACTTCTTAAGTACAATATTATAGTTTCAAAATTCTCCATAGATGTATAGAAACTTATTCAGTTCATGAAAAACATCAAAATCATTCATAAGGACCAATTTGTAAATTTTAAAGTTTTACCTCAAAACGTCAAATTTCAAAATACACTCTATAAATTCAAATTGATGTTATAGAACACATAATAATCATCTATTGAACTTATATAACCATTAATTTCAAGAAAACATGAACATTTGGGCAAAAACCCCATTTAAAGTTTCACCCTAGTTTCTATCGGGTCTCAAATTAATCAATATGGAGTCAAGCATTAAACCAAGTGCTAGGAATCTTAAGAGTATCACAAATTATCAGAGAAACACAAGAGAATCGAAGAAAACACCAACACATTTCATAGATTTTGAAGAGAGAAGCAAACATGGTGAAATGAATGAAAGTTGTACCAAGTGAGAGAAAAAGAGGAGGAGGACGGCTGCTGGTGGTGGCTGGACGCCGGCGGCGGTGGTGGTGGCTGGTCGCGATATATGGGGAGGAGACGAGAGAGTTCGAGAAGTGGAAATAGAAAAATGGAAGAAAGAGACTGTCTTGAGCTGATATATATAAAGGGGGGCTGTTTTGTTATTTTAGCCAGGCTTAGGGGGGTAAAATATAATTCTGATGTAGGGGAAAGCAAGCTGAAACCATAGTATTGCCCAGAAACATTTGAATTCTTTCAAAACAGTCCCTAAAAACTCAAAAGTCTAGAAATAGAAATTTTTTACAAACTTTATATTGTTGGATTCGTTGAAAATAGTAGGTTCCAAATATATATTTCATTTTCAAAAATATTACATTTATCGGTTTTTATTTCTTACTCAAAAGTGTCTTATAATGAAATTAAAATGAAACTCGGATAAAATTCTTTAGTCAAATTGCTCCAAAATATTAACCACAAGCTCATAAGGACTTCTAGATTAACTACACAATTTACTTTTGAGTCAACTACTAAGTTTAATAATTAATATAATTACCTTGGGGTATTACATAGTGTATTTGAGCATATATATAAAGTATTTTGGAATATCAAAGGCCAATTTGTTCATTAATTAAGACAAAAAGATATAGGGAGAGATATTTAATTAACATCAAATTTATTTGATGTTGAACCTTGACTATAAAAGAAAAATCCCAAGAAGGATGAGGAATTATTTTAACGATTTAAAGAAAAATGTTGGACGACATATATTTGATAGCTAGCAATATTCATCAAGTGAACTTTTCCAAAAAGAAAAAAAAGGTTAAACAGTCGTTTTGGTCTTTAAATTATGGGGTTAGTATCACTTTAGTCCTCAAACTTTTTTTGGTTCCATTTTGATCCTCAAATTATAGGGTCGGTTTTATTTTGATCCTCAAACTATTTTTTGTCCGTTTTCTCAAACTTTCACATTTGTTTCATTTTGGTACATTTATTTTGGTTTAGTCCTCAGGCTTTCATATGTTTCATTTTTGTCCTCAAACTTATAATAAGTAATTTGGCTAAGAGAAAAAGGAAGATTTCCACTCTTCAAAAATCAACCATAAATTTATCTCTAATTTGTGACTAAAAGTGAAATTTTTTCTTTCTCACTTTATCAACTTGTTTATTATGACACATATGAGTGAAAAATATTTCATCTCAAGTATCTAAATTAAAAATAACGGTAAAAACTAGATAAAAAATCACATTTTGGAGATCAAAATGGAAGAAAAAATAGTTTGAGAACTAAAATGAAACTGAACTCATAGTTTAAGGACCAAAATGTCTATTTAACCAAAAAAGAATAGAGTATCTCATCATATACACCTTTTAAAAAAGAAATACTGTGATTTTTTAAGTATTTTTTGTCGTAATATTTTTTTAAAACTATAAATTTTAATTATGATATAAAAAACAGTAGGAACTTTGAAAAGTGACAAAAAGAAATTTAGATTTTTTATTTGTATAAATAGCTGTTTTATTAAAAGTTTTATAAAAAGGTCAAAAAACTTTTAGCTTTTTAGTTATTTTTTATTTTTGGTTGATGTAAAATGCAACAACTTAACAATCATAAAATTTTAAAAAAAAAAATGATTTTGGTCTTTTACACAAAATTAAAAGTCCATGAAGTCTTTTCTTTCTTTTCAAAATTCATGAGATTTCTTCATATCAACTAAAGTTCAGGATGGTTTTATAAATTTTAACATTAACTTTTTAAAGTTATATATGTCAATATTTTTTAGAATTTAATATTTCATCATTATTGACTCATTGAAAAAATTATACAGATATATATATATATATATATGTGTGTGTGTGCCGTGTGGTATAGTAATAGAAAATGTTAATGGATATATGACCATTAAATGTAAGAAATTGTTTTTAGTAATCAAATTGTGATGATGTTGTTGGAACCTTGGTTGACTAGAAACATCTAGAGAGCACCATTTTATTGTGAACTCACCATTAAAAACTATATATATATATATAAATAAGACATGGTGGGCTTTTCTTTTTTTATTAACAAAAAGTTTAGATGAATTATATTGGATTTCAATAGCTCGTTAAAATCAAAGTAAATCTTTAATTAGACTTCATAAGTATTTATAGAGCTATTTATATATCGTCAATCAACTAGATTTTTACATTGACAACGTGAATAAAACTTATAATTTTATAGAGAGTCAATTCTTTACTAATTGAATCAAACTTCGTTAATAATGGTGGTGAGTTTTAATTAGTGGTTCATGCAATAGGGACAGGGGTGGTGTAGCCTTGATCATGACATGCACTAATATCTCTCACTTTGGTTATTAAACTAAAATCTTTTACTTTAAGCTTCATAGATTTGATTACGACATCCACTTTCATATTCTCTTTTTGCTTCTTATTTCGCTTAGTTTGTACTTTGCGGTTTGTAGGACACTCCAAGAAAACGAAATGAAGCTTAGAAAAGCTTCAACTTCTTTGTGGGGTCAAAGGATTTTCAATATTAACCAAATCTAACTCTCTTTTTTTCCAGCTAATAGCTTGGGATTACAAAAGAAAAAGTGTATGTACCAACATTAATTATGTTTAATAGAAGGGATTAATCTTTCATAAGTTGGATTTTTTTATTAAAATAATATAAAAAATATATTAACGATCATAATACCCAAAAATAAAAAAAGATTGTCCCACATAAGACACGTGCTTCCGTAACACATTTTTTATCTAGGTTCAACCAATTATCAAGTGCCATGTGACACTTGATATATAAATTAAAAAAAAAAAAGTAGTGGCCCAAAATCGTGTCATTGTAGCACAATTTTCTCTAAACAAAAGTTTTCTAAACTGTTACAAAGAAAAAAAATTAAAAAAGAAGAAAAGAAGAAAAAGTTGCACCTACAGCACGGCTGACACAAATAAAACTTTTGTCAGCCTTGGCCCTAAATCACGCTACAGTCATAGTGCAAAAAACCGGACCGGTCATCAAACCGGTGGAAGGCTCGGGTCACTGGTTCAATGGTTCAACCGTTGGGTCACTGGTTCAACCGGTTGAGCCGGTTTACTTAAATTTTTTTAAAAAAATATACATATTCATCAAATACACATTAATATCTTACAATAATTTAAATATAAAGCTAAATGTTGTTTAAACCGACTAATCCCACCTCCTTTAAATACCTTGTTACAATACATACACACCAAATGCTTCTTACTAGAGTCATCACTAAATCTACAATGTGCCCAAGCTGGATCAGATTTACTCCTAACACTACTTCTATTTGGTGTAGATTCAATTGTTTCCTCGGTTGGATTGGATGACATCTATACCAAAAAACATTAATTCAATTCACAATCACTCAATCACATAGTAATCTAGACCAATCAATGAATCAAAGTACCAAATAATAATTCATTCTAGAATCCAGACCAATCAAACAATAATCTATTCTAGACTAATCAAATAATCTATTTCACACCAAATCAGACCAATAATTCAGATTACTAATCTCACATATTCAGAAAAATAAATAAAACAATTAACCTCCACGGCTACCTCCACGGCAGTTTCAAATTTCCAAGAAAAAATTTACCTCCACGGCTTCCAATTCACTCAAGCATTCAATTGAACAAAGTCAGTTTGAGATCAATTAAATGCTACCAAAAACTAAACCCTGTTAGTTCTAAACTTGAAAAAATGTAAATGATCAAAGCCAATCACCTTATCAGTATAAGCCGCAAGACGAACCCGGAAGACGACGACGAACCCACGAACCCGGAAGACGACGACGACGACGAACCCACGAACCCGGTATTCGATCGGAAGACGACGACGACAGCCACAAACCCACGAACTCGGTAGCCACAGACGACGACGACGACAGCCACAGACGACGGAGCAAAGAGCAGAAGGTCGATTTTAGGTTTTTAGGAGGCAGAGAGCAGAGAGGCAGAATGAAGGTCGAAGGAGCTGAAATGCTGAATAGATTTTTAGTTTTTTTTTTTTTTTTTTTTTTNTGTCCTATCTGGGTCAATCTTTTTTTTATTTTTGGATATTGTGATCATTAATATATATTTTTATATTATTCTAATAAAAAGACCTCATAAATTGATGATTTCAAGTTTAAAATCCAATTAGGAAATACCTAAATTAATATTTAACAACACCTCTAATTAGATTGAAATTAAGAAAATTTAAACAAATTGACTCACTAACACAATCTTTACCATTAATTTTTGGCTAAAGTATAAATATAGTCTCATATTTTGTTAAGATCCCAATTCGGTCTCATATATTTTTTTGTAATATTTTTTGTCTCATATTTTTGCGTCATGTGTAAAATTGGTCCCATATTATTTTTTTTTTGTTGCAAATTCGGTCCTTTATATTTGAGTCAAGTACAAAAATCACCAACCCAAGAAAGAAATCCAGGAGAAAAGTAGCATATATAATAGTCTTGCTAATAAATAAACATGTTAATTACTTGCCATATCCTACAAAGAATCGCAACACCCACCTATAATTAAAAATACCCACACAAAAAAAAACATGGATACAAATCATCGAAAGGGTGACAGATAGGATATGTCATCTTGGCCAGACACAGGAGGAAATAAACAGACATACATGATAATAATACAAGAAACATAGGAAAAATACCACCTATATATATATATATATATATATGGCATCATCATCTTGAGGTGCTCTTCACTAAATGGACACATCCACCATTGAGGTAATCCTATTTGAGACTCCCTATCAGGTAAGGGTGGCAAATAGTTGGGTTGAGTTGGTTTTGAATTGGATTCTAAATGATTTGCTAAATGGGTCATGACTCATAAAATTAAAGGTCGACCTAACCTAATCCATGAATTCATTTTAAAATATTTATATTATTTAATAAAATTAAATATTAATTATTTAATTTATAAATTAATCAATGAGAATAATTTTTAAATTATTCAGATTTAAGATTAAATTGTATTCATTTTTCTAATTTAAGACTGATATGCAATTTTCACCTGTTTCCTTATTTTTTCAAAATTATGTTTTGACCCCAAAATAATTTTTATAATTTTTTTTAATTCTCAAATATCATGATCCAGAGACATTTTTGTAAATTTTGAAAATATTTGGGGGCATTCTGCAATTTTTGCATAAATTTGTGAAGTTCATCTTCCTTCCACTGAATGCACAGTTTTGTAGGACTAACCTGTATTTATTTTCCAGATTTAGGACTAATCTGTAATTTTATCCTTTTTCAAATTTTTTTGAAATTAAATTTTGACTCCAAAAGTTTTTATATTTTTCATTTAAATCCTCAAATATTATGATCAAGGGATGTTTTTATAAATTTCAAAACTATTTGGGGACATTCTGTAATTTTTGCAAAAAATTGTGATATTCATCTTTTCCTCCTCTAATGAAACTCATAGTTTTTGACAAATTTGGGTTGGGTTGGGTAAACCATGGGTTTTACCTACCCAATCCAATCCAAATTTTAGTGGGTCAAATTTTGACCCAACCAACCTTCCCCTATTATTTAAATGGTTTGAGTTGGATTAGTTAATTATGTGATTGAGTTGATTGGGTTAAAATTGTCACCCCTGTCAAGTATTAAATGTGGACACTTCTCTAGACAGAGATTCAAACACGAGTTCACCCTGGTACGAGAGACTAATTTCTTCCACTAAATCCAACCCCGTTGGAGAGTATATAGAGATATAGAGCAAGTATTTTCATAAGATGCCACATCATTTAATACTTCATGGAGTCACACATTCTTGTAATGTTGGAATTTTAAACATAAGTACACAAGATATCTAGCATATGGTCATGAGTCATGAAATACCAGCATACTAAACGCTTCCTAGTAAATATCATGTTTCAGCTAATAAAACATTTGCATGAAACAGGGATAATTATTAATTCATAATCTTTTTCTACCTCTGAACAAATGATAGGGAGTAAAAAGTGTCCATTTCCACAGTATTACCTCAACAGCAATGTGTTTGTGTGTGTGTGTATATAAATATATATATATGTATGTATGTATATAACTTAATTTCCAACAGAGCATTTGGTTTATAAAAAATTGTATTAAATTATAACAATATCTGTATGTTAAGGGTTCGATCGATGAGTCAATACAGAACCCTGAAGATTATTTATCTCTCAACAACAACCACAATGACAGGTGATTTAGCAGCAGAATCTTGATCAAACTCTGTAAGTGATGCAAGTTCGTCCACAGCATCTGAAATTTCTTCAATGAAATGAACAATATCAATGAGCAAAGAAGCCACTGTGGCTGCTGGAATCAGTGATAAAAGGTGTATTTCTTGTTCATGGCATGAACTTGATTGAAGCAATGCCTTGAGAGTGTTAGTTGCATCCTTTGATTTTTCAATGTAAATAATTGCAGAAGATGGCTTCCTCATCATGCTCATTGCCATTCCTATCTCTCTCAGAGCTTTCTCACATTCCAAACTCATCTCTGAGATCACCTCCTTCATCATCATCCTCCCAATTCCTGAACATTCCTGCAAAATAAAGACAAAAAGTACTTTTTGGTCACTAAGCATCCTCAATCAATTGTCAAAGTTTATATATAACTCTAGTCATTGACTAGGGAGACCTGGGTTCTAAGAGAAAATCTACTTTTAGGTTCTTGAATTTATCTTAAAATTATGGTATAGTCCCTAGATATTGAAATATAATTTTGAGAAAACTTATTTTTTGTTCTCTAAATTTGTTGTCCCAAAACTAAAATTTAGTCCTCGGATAATGGACATACTCTTTTTGGTCTTTGATTTTTTTAAAAAATGTTCATTGTTTAGTCCTGAGAGTGTTATCTATCGAAACTAAATAGTTGATGTTTATAATAAAATCAGGGGCCAAAAAATGAACTTCCAATATGCAGGGATTAAAGTGTAATTTTTGAGCAAATTTAAGAGTGTATCTATATATAGAAATATACTTGGAGGTTGGAGCTAAGTTGGGCGTTGAGAGATTCCATTCTGTAGGCACATAGGCGTATGAGGTTTCCAATTTTGAGGTAATGGTCCCATGGATGACGAAACTGGAATCTTCCATGACCTGGTTCCCATCTTGCAAAATTAGCCTGCATCATCAGTCAAAAACAATAACCTTAGTTTATTGTATAATAATTATTATATATAAGTGTATGCTTTTATATATACTTAATAGTTTTAGATATACCCACCAAGGATTCTTCAGTATTCTTAGAATTGAGGATGCTTTTATACTCTTCCAACAAATCCTTGTTGTTGTTGTTGTTGTTGTTATCTTTACACTCTGATTCCTCTGATGTTCTGAAACACTCCTTTTCAAAGGCTGAAGAACAAAACACAAACACATACACAAGTGTCATAATATATCCTCATAAATAATGAGTGGTATTATTAGGGTGTTGAATTGGGATGAAATTAATTGATTTACCTTGTAAGGAAATGGCAAGCTTTTCAAAGTTGAGAGTGATTGAGTTGTGAAGTTCTTCACCAGCCCATACAGGGCAAACAAAAATGGAGATCATGACACATGCAGAACCACCTAAGAAAACGGTGGACAGCCTCTTGTGTGCCATTACCAAGACCTCATCTTCGCGAAACCCGGATACCGATATCAACGCGAATGTCAGTATGAATATCAGCATCCAATAATCATGTCTTGCCTCTACTTTAGGGAAAAACCTTATGAATGTGCATATTGAAGCTGCACAATCATTACCACATATAACCATTAGTCATATCATAAGGATACTCTTGTTAAAAAATATTTTGCAATCCGCAAAAGATAGTATATTCTTTTTTGGGTAAATTAACATATAATGAATCTAATTACCTTGAAGGAAGACAAAGAAGCTAAGCAATATGGGTTCTACTGTCTGTCCTGTTAAGGTAGCCAAGTAATGAGCTCCCACACCAAGACCACCACCTACAATTGTTGCTAAACATTTGTTCACACCTTTTCCAAGAGTGGCTCCTGAAAAGTTGTAATGCAAGAGACCAAAACCATTTAATATGTAAATTTTATATATGAAATGGGTATTATCACAATTTTATGAACTTTTATGACTAGGAATAGCAGAAAACTCACCCACAGAGTACTCAAACAATACAACTACAATCATAACAGCCCACATTGCAGAAAGACCAAAACTTTCATAGAGTGGCTGATAATAGTAGAAAAGAGACACCAGTGTGATTGCAAGTCCTACTTTTAGGGAATGAATAACTTTTCTAGGGTCATCCTGCACTATCTTTTTGGCTGTCCTACAAATATTGAACACTTTCTCTTTCAAGCCTTGGGGTATGGCCTTGATCTTCATCCATAGGAAACCCCATAGGCTTGGGATTATTATCTCTTGGTTTGCACAAGTATTCATCTCTTGGATGATGAGGAAAAGAAAAGAAAAAACAAAAGAAGATTTTTGGGTAATGAATGAATAGGATGATGCTGATGCTTAACACCCTGCTCAATTAATTTATAGAGAATGGAAGGCATCTCAGTGAAGACTTCTTGGAATAATTTAAGATTCCAGGAAAATAATTAATCAACTTGAAATTTGATTTTTCTTTTAAACTTAGCAAAATCAAGAATATTTTTTGGTTAATTGATTGATTGTTGACATAGACACATGCAGAATAATGAAACAATTAAAGCAGGATTGGTAAGCCATGATCAGAAAAATGTCAATAATGGTGCTTCTATGCTGTGTATGTGGACATAGTTAGGCCTTACCAGTAGCCCACAAGTCTTTAAGGCTAGAAATGAAGCCACTTAGGTATAAGAAGAAACCGTGTAGTCAGCAACATGAAAAAAAAAAAAATCAATTTGGCTTCATTGAATTAAATGCAGGTGATGATGAAAGTTGAAACCACAGGTTTTAAATATTAAGATTTTATGAATCAAATGTATTATTTAGCTTCATTGAATTCAGTTCCAAATTTTTAGCAACAAGCAACTTGAAGGGTCAGTTTCATTTTGTATCATCAAGTGTGTATATATATAGGTCAAAACTTCATTTTGGTCCTCGAACTATGTGGTGAATTTTGTTTTGGTCCTCAAATTTTTCCATTTGTTTCACTGTTTGTCCAAATCATAATTTCGGATTTTTTCCGTTATCTCTAACTTCGACATCTGATCTTTCTCAGTTTGTGATTAAGAAGGAAAATTGTTCTTTTTCTCAATACTAACTCACTTATTAGGACCCATATGAGAAGAAAATTGTGCATCTCAGCTGTCTAAGCCAAAGTTAAGAACAGATGTTTTGGAATAGCTGTGGAACAAATGGCAATGGAAAATTTTGAGGACCAAAACAGAGCTCACCCAATAGGTCAAGGACCAAAATGAGGTTTTGACCTAAATATATTTATATATTTATATACACATCATGAAATTAAAACACCATGCCAAACCAAAAATAATAATGTGATTTAACTGTCATTTTCCACAACACTGCTTCAGCCATGGTTAACATCAGTGATGGCAACAGCTTTTGATGAAAAAGACTAGCCAGTACTAACATGCATTATTCACTCAAGCAGATCTTCCTCTTATCTCTTTCTTCATGCAAGAAAAAAAATAATAATAATTGTAATAATAATTAAAAAAATACCCAGCAAAATTATCTATAATCAGATGCATCATGGAAAAATCTATCTTCTTTAGAAGGTACGTATCAGGTACTTTGGATAAATTTTTCAATATGTAAAATAGAAAATAATTCTATCAACTTTCACTCTCCTATAATTAGGTCATGTGTCTTTTATCCTTTATAGTCATTACCTCATGCTACAAATTCTCCCATAATGCCTTATACTAATACTCAATCGTTTTGAGTATTGATTATAATAAATTATGGATTTTTTAAAAAAAGAATTATGAGTAATCCCTATCTATTCATTTTAACGGTATGGCTCAAGACTAATCTTATTCGAGTCAAAGTAGAATCATAAGAGTAGCAAAACTCTCTCATTTAATGTAGTTGCATTCCCAAGTCTCAAATTCAAGACCTTTGATTAAAGTGGCCTCCAATCAATTAACCTACACGCAGTGATTGAAAAATTATGGTTTGATTCATGCTCAACAATTACCTGATTATCACCTAATGTTAACAAAAGGCATAATCACAGTAAACCATCAAGTTCAGGTGAATGTCTTACTTGCCTCTATTATCACATATTTAGTTTTAGAATACATTTTACAACTAACTCTAAAAGTATATTTGGATTGAGGATTATAAGGAGAAGGAAGGAGAAGGGAAGAGATCCAAATCTCTTCCCCTTGTTTAGAAAGTTAAAAATTCGAGAAGAGGGCATCCTCATCCCTTATTCACAAATTTTAAGTATCTTAAATTGATAAGATATTTTGATAGAGGAGTTAACATATCTTGTATTATATGGCTCCACCCCTTTCTGGTCGTCCACATTTTAAAATTATAGTACAAAATTAATAATAAGAGAAAAATTATTATTTGATCTCTTCTTTTTTACTGAGTTAACGATTTAGTCCCTCATTTATTTTACATACATATTTGCGTGCCCGTTAGGGCACGCAAAGCCTCTAGTATATATATATGGCTTAAGTGCACTTTTGGTCTCATAACTATGACAAATGTTTCATTTTGGTCCCATAACTTTTTTTGTTGCAATTTTGGTCCCATAACTATGACAAAGGTTTCATTTTGGTCCCATAACTTTTTTTGTTGCAATTTTGGTCTCATAACTTCTCAAAAGGTTCCACCGTTAGTCCCTTGGTGAATTTCATCCATATTTAGCCGTTAAGTATGACGTGGCATAGTGACTAGGATCATGATGATGTGGCAAAATAAGATGAAATGGACTGAAATAGGATCTATATGCAACATATTAAAACTTATCTATACCCAACCACAATATATACAAAGAGTGGTACTTCCTCTTCCTCGTCAGCCCAACGGGACTTCCTCTTCCTCGTTCCGCTTCCCGATTTGCCGTCACCGCCGCTTTGGTCGTTCGACTTTGGCTGAGGATCCCATCGACTTCGTCAGTGCCTTCTTCTTGAAGTCTCTTCTTCCCCACCAGATTGGTCCCTGTCAGTACCACTCTTTGTATATATGGTGGTTGGGTATAGATAAGTTTTAATATGTTGCATATAGTTCCTATTTCAGTCCACTTCATCTTATTTTGCCACATCATGATCCTAGTTACTATGCCACGTCATACTTAACGGCTAAATATGGATAGAATTCACCAAGGGACTAACGGTGGAACCTTTTGAGAAGTTATGGGACCAAAATTGCAACAAAAAATGTTATGGGACTAAAATGAAACCTTTGTCATAGTCATGGGACCAAAATTGCAACAAAAAAAGTTATGGGACTAAAATGAAACCTTTGTCATAGTTATGGGACTAAAAGTGCACTTAAGCCTATATATATATATATTTTTTTTTACTCGACAAAGACGACCCAACATGTATCTGATGTCGAATTGATTACGAATGACTTTGATTTTATACACTTTTTTTTTATTGATCTTATTTATGTATTAATGAGAACACTAGATTATAATTAGCTACAATTTAGTGTTCGAGTAATATGTCATGAGCTTGGTTTAATAATCTTAGTTTTGAAACTTATGTAATATATGGTTTGTATGACTTGCACATTAATTAATGTAACCATGTTAGTTGTATTTAGCATGGATGTTAAAATCGGATTGGCCGGTCCAACCGAGAATGGGCAAATGGCCGGTCCGAGTCACCAACAGAACCAACTGAGCAGAGAACTAGTGAAATCGGCCTGAACCAGTTGAACTAGTCTAATTTTTTTTTATCTCTTTTTATAATTATGGGTCAAATCTTAGTGAATGTTGATTATGAACTAAAATTTGATAGAGAAAGTGATCATAAAATGTCACTTTATGACATTATATTGATGAATATATGAAAATTGACTATATCTATATTACTTTATTTTAATTTATGAAACTTGTATTTATATATTAATGTTATAATTGTATTTTGTAACTTAATTATGACTATTTAAATTAGAATTTTACCATATTTAGACTTTTTTAATTATTTTTAATTTATTTATTCGTCACCGTCCGGCCCCGACTGAACCATTGAACCTTAAACCGCTGCCCTAGTCGATTCAATATCTGGTCCAATTTTTAAAACCTTGGTATTTAGGCCAAAATGCAAGGAATGCCCTTAAACTTAAATTTTAGATTATGTGCAAGGTACCCCTTGTGTTAAATATTTAATAGAGAAGCTGAGTCATCAATTTTTTATTTCACTCACTTAAGCCACATCATCCAATTTTTTTTTTTTCAGGAAAAAACTACATATATACAAGATGAACAAGGCACAAGGCCATAAAATGGATAGAGAAGTAAAGCAAAAATCTAGCAATGAAAGTTTAGCCTTACACTCCACATAACATATCCATAAATATAGGAGAAGAAAAAAAAAATTCTAAGCAACACCTAAGAAAGAAAATGAGATCTATATCTCCCATACTACCAATATACATCAAAGACACATCTACAACAAATCTAAAATTCCAAAAAATTTGGATGATTTAACAGAAACAATACACCTCATATTCCTCTATAAGAGATCAATCTTCTTAACGCGTTCTTTTCTTTAATATCAGACTCTGGATGTAGATCTGAGATGTATATTAACAAAAAAAACTCTTTCATAGTGAAAGGGATAAACTAGGAGAAGAAAATTCTCCCTAATGGAAGAAAGACACAAAAAAAAAAAAAATACCTTCATCCAATTGCTCCATGGTTAAACAGAAAACTCCAATTTATTTGCCTAACTATAAGGGCTTTGAGGAGAAGAATCCAAGTGAGTCGCGTCCCATTTTCTTGCCTCTGCTTTTGTCTCTCTGAAGACCTAGTGGCTGGAAATGACCAAGAAGGAGTCTTCTGTTTAAGCATGGACCAATTGGATAATGTAGCATGAGTGGGTAAAACAAAAAAAATTGATGAGTCAGCTTTTCTGTTAAATATTTAACTTAAGGGAGTTTCTTGCACATAATCTAAGATTTAGGGTTTTATTTATGCAAATTTAAAGGGGAGTAAATCACACATACCCCAAAATTTAAGGGAGTTCCTTGAATTTTAGCCTTCTATTTATTATTGCAATCTATAGTTTTAAGCAGACAATATATTTTAATTTTATGTATTTATAGTTTTATACCATAGTTATTTTTTCTATTATTTTTATACACCATGTTTTTATTTATTTTATATTTTTATTATTCTTAAAATAATGATTAATGAGTAAATAATAGCACGAAGCTTTTGTGGTCTAGCCTTGATCATGACATGCACTAATATCTCTCACTTAGGTTATTAAACTAAAATCTTTTACTTTAAGCTTCATAGATTTGATTACGACATCCACTTTCATATTCTCTTTTTGCTTCTTATTTCGCTTAGTTAGTACTTTGCGGTTTGTAGGACACTCCAAGAAAACGAAATGAAGCATAGAAAAGCTTCAAGTTCTTTGTGGGATCAAAAGGATTTTCAATATTAACCAAATCTAACCTTTTTTTTTTCAGCAAATAGCTTGGCATAATAATAATAAAAGAAGAGACATGTATGTACCAACATTTATTAGGTTTAATAGAAGGGATTGATCGATCTTTCGTAAATTGATGAACAAGGCTATCGAAATTACACAAGCTCAATAACTCTAATGGTGGTTGCTCTTGTGTATAACGTGAGAGAGACACAAAAAACACCATGGGTTTTTTTTATAATTTATTATGTAAAAACCACAGCTGGTTAAAATATTTATAAATGGGTTTTCATATAATAAAATCACCAACCCAAGAAAGAAAACCAGGAGAAAAGTTGCATATATAGTCTTGCTAATAAATAAACATACTACTTGCCATATCCTACAATATCTATACACCAGAATCACAAAGCCCACCTATAATAAAAACTACCACCAAAACAATGGATACAAATCATCAAAAGGGTGACAGATAGGATATGTCATCTTGGCCAGACACAGGAGGAAATAAACACTGATGAGATACATGATAATAATACAAGAAACATAGGAAAAGTACCACCTATATATATATATATATATATATATGTCATCATCATCTTGAGGTGCTCTTCAACTAAATGAACACATCCACCGCTCCAACATGAGGTTAAGATCAGAGTTAGACAAAGTTAAGGCCACCTGAAAGTCTCAAGACTGGATTGGATGTCAGTCACGGCAAAGCCGATAACAAAGCTGTGCTCTCGACAGTCAACACATCCAGACCAAGAAACCATAGTGCAGGGGGTTTTAGTTTCATTGCAAACCACTAGGCCTAACAGTTGCTGCTATCTGGGTTGCCGGTGGGAAAGAGTGATGCATTGCGTCGGCTGAAGATGTGCTTCCCTGCCCAGCTTGCTCCAAAAGATGAACCAGTGACATGAATATTTCCATCCTTGTCACATCCCGATTTGCCTGCAATACTTAGAGGTCACTAACCAGAACAACAAAGAAACTTATGCACATATAAAATGTAATGGTTTGCTATATAATGAACTTTCCACAATAATGATCACATATATCCTCCACTGAGGCAATCCTATTTGAGGCTTAAATGTGGACATTCCTTCAGTGGAGATTCAAACACAAGTTCACCACGTTATGAGAGACTAACTCCTTCTGTTAGACCCAATCCCATTGGAGAGTATAGAGAATAGAGCAAGTATTTCCACAAGATGCCACATCATTTAATACTCAATATTAAATGTAAAGATTTTGATTATACTTCATGAAGTCATACATTCTGGTAATGTTGGAATTTTAAACACAAGATATCTAGCATACGGTCATGACTCATGAAATACCAGCATACTAAACGCTTCCTAGTAAATATCATGTTTCAGCTAAAACATTTGCATGCAACATGAATAATTCATAATCTAGCTGATGATAAAAAAAACAAAAGCAGGTCCATTTCCACAGCATTACCTCTACAGCAAAGCGTGCCCATATCTTATCATTTCTGGCTGTCATCACCCCCTTCAAGATGGTCAAACCCAATCCTCTAATTAAATCAGCTATTTCTAGAAAGAAACCCTGTTCTTCACAAAGCATCTGCGAAGATGAATCAACCGATAAGATTAAAGAGGTTATATACATAAATATATTAATACCATAAGAATTCTATATTCAATTCATAAAGCGCCAATCACTACCTCAACTAACATCTGACGAGGGGGATTCAGGTCCTCAACTATGATAGGGCAAAGCATTGACTGTGAGCCAACCTCATATGCCCACGTAGCCCCTCCCTCAAAGTTGTCTTTTAAAAGCAATCCACTTTCCTTGCAAATAATCTGTGCATTTCAGGAAGAAAGAACACAGTTAGTTGCTAGTCTCAAAGGTTTGCATTAATAGCCCACTTTTAATTATTATTTAAGAATTTTGAATATAGAGTTGTTCCTTTTTTTTTTAATATACAGTTGTTCCTACATCTTGAGTTTGTTAACTTTTTAGGCATGTACCCATTTCAGTATCGTACACATAGCAAATGAATGTTTTTTAGTGTGTCCATAAACCATACCTTAGTTTCCCCTGTTTGTTTTAGCTTGTCAGCATGCTTCGTGACACTTTGCAAGAAAAGCATATGCTTGATGGTCCGTTCAAGCAGTGCATCTATGCTACACTGTAACATAATATTAAGTGATTATATTCAGTATTTTGAATACCATATTTTGGGAAGAAAATCTGGAGAGATAAAACAAACATAAGAAAGGCCTTACTTTTGCTCCATTTGGCACAATTTCCCGTAACTCTTTCACGCGATCTTGAATCATTTGCCGATCTTTAGGCCGAGGCCTGGGGTTCTCTCCAGGTTTAAGCCTTTTACGATTTGATTTACAAACTTCATCTGGCCGTTTGGAGTATCCAGTTGAAACACTATTTTCACGCTTCACATTGGTAGCATTCTCAACCCATGAGCTCAGTTGAGACCCATAAATAGTATTTTGAGAACAATTTTGATTATCTTCCACGCTACATCCAGACTTAAGGGAACTAGATTCCACAGCACCTGCTTTACCACCATCCCTAGGAACACCATACAATCCACCCTGAAGGCGATCGGACACAACCTTCCTGTATGTTGGAGAGGGGATGGATGCATTACTAATTCTAGTCAACGTAGTCCGGCAAGATGTATCATCAGAACCCTGTTTCCCGAAAGACTTAGCCCTTGAGACCACAGCATCCAAAAGATGGTCAGTGCCTTTCTCAGAGAAGACACCACTGTCTGACATGGCTTCATTAAGTGAATAACAATCAGGATCTATATCCTGCATCTTCAAGCATTTAGCCTTTTTATCCAGAATTTTTGCATCAACTTCTGATTCTTCAGCAAGCAACAACTTATTCCAGTTTTCATTTAGTAGTTTGTTTTTAAAACCCACACCTAAAACATCAAACAGGTCATCGCCCATAGACACCTGCTGCTCCTCAAGATGGAGAGATGGGATCTTAAGTGCCAGAAACAGATCATCATCCATCCTTTGAGCCGTTGGAGCAAACTTATCACAATTTAAATCTACAAGAACGTCCCTTTGATCACAACCTTCTAGAGGTATGGGAATAACACCTGATTGACTAGTCAAAGTAGGTAGACAATAGCCCCCTTCTTTAGTTAAATCGCTCTGTTCAAGTGCAGTGCCAGATTTACCAGTTCCACGAAAATCAGCAGGAGGCACTGTAGGAGGATTAGAAACAGAGCTAGTAACCAGATTTGGCCTAATCATCCCAGCATGAGTTGAGAATCCTCCAAGTAATGAAGTACTGACAGAACTCTGACTGTGGTCAAGTATATGAGCCCCATTTGTTTTCAGCTGAGACAAGCTTAAGCTACTCAATGTATTTATATTTGGATTAACATGATTTTGACTCCAATTGTCAGACATATTTTGCTGCTCCATAAATTTTCTACTGCAATCACCCAGACCTGATTGGGAAAAGTAAGTCAATTCATTGAATGCAGGTCTAGCATTCAACAAAGCAGAATTCTGTTGCAGACATGAATCAAGATTTGAGGGTATCACTTCTGCCTGCACATTTAAACTCTCTGGTTGGCCATCAAAACTTTGGTTCGTCATTGGTGATGGCTGACGTTGGCAAAGGTTATCATGGTAATTGGAAAATACTTGTATGTTAGGGGTTTGATGAGTCAATACAGAACCCTGAAGATTATTTATCTCTCCCATAAGAGGATGAGATGGTTGGACAATAGGCCCTGAAGAATGAGACAAGTTGATTTGTTGGTTGGAGCCATAAGCTCCAGAGAGAGTACAACTGGAGGTAATAACCAGTGGATCAACAGACACAGGCACCCCAACAGTAACAGGTGCACCAAGACTTTCAATGGAAGCTTTTGCTGAATAGTCTTCAGATACAAGAGCACCGGGAA
Organism: Chamaecrista fasciculata; assembly: GCA_003254925.1. NCBI lineage: Eukaryota > Viridiplantae > Streptophyta > Magnoliopsida > Fabales > Fabaceae > Chamaecrista > Chamaecrista fasciculata. Next base: position 150,693 of record QANZ01017012.1, read on the forward strand.
CAAACCCCAGTTGCAAGGTTAAGCTCTTCACATCATTCACAAATCCCATATTCTCCATGATCTATATAAGTAAACATGGCCACATTAGCCAAGGGACATTGGAACAACAGATAACAACTAACATTTTCACCATCAAGAATAACGAAGCATTCATTAGAACGCTCAAAAGTAGAGCATAGCTGACATAAACAAGTAAAGCTCTCTATGATAATAGAAATCGCTGAGGTTTACATGATTTAATAACAAGAAGTCAATTAACTTTTGAATGCTTAACCCAGAGCAGTCATTCTTGATCCAAAGATTTTATGACCTGTCACCTTAATTTAGTGCTCCATCATGATATACTTGAATTTATTAGTATTATATTTATATCCCCTTAAACTTACAGAACTAGAGTATAGGAGGACTTACTGGAAAGGAAGACCCAAATTGAAGAACTCCGTGAGGAAGCACAGGAATAACAGCCACTGTCTGAAAATCACGTGACATGATATTAGAAAACAGCAAAATAGAGCTTACATCAAAGTCCAGAGTATAGAGTCACAAAACCTGCATTCCAGTGGAAATTTGGTGATGCACCTCATTGTATACCTGGAAAGAGCAAATCAATATAAGTAACATTCCCATAAACTTCTCATTACGTCACCAAGTTTTCGAAATAGATTCATGCAAAATTACATACATAAACAGAGCTACAACACTTGAATTTCCACTAAATGTCAGAAAGAAACCACAATATTCAAATCATACAGCCGAAGCTGTTTATTTACTCTTCACGGATAGAAATTTGCTACTTAGCACCAGCAGAAGCAGATCATCATCAACCTCATACCTCTGATGGATGTCCGCTTCTCGAAAAATTGTTCAAAAGAATCCACTGATGGTTTCCTGTAAATGCAGCCCGTCCAATAATCCTGAATATAAATAAAACAAACTTTATTGAAAATGAAATGTTTCCAAACGACAAGAGAAGTACTCCAACTTCATGAACAGGATGAATGTAGAAAGAGTAAATACAAATAACGCCTACCCGTCTCCCACGATGATAACTGAATTATTCACCATCATTTTGTTAATCAAAAAGGAGACTCTGTCCTCCTGTTGAGTCCCTGGCTGAGAAGATTGAAAATCAGAGGAAAGGTGGCATCCGTCCCCATTCCCAAAAGGGAAATTTGAAGTCTCGATTCTGGCAATGTGCGTAGAAAACTGAGATGGCATGGATTCATAATAGCAGTCTTCCCATATTAACAGCCTGCCAAACCCATTCCATATTTCAGTTAAAACAACAAAAGATACTCAATTGGCAGTATTAAGTATTAACTCATAAATCCAACCATAGTTTTGTCAAAATTCCATTTTGGCCTCTGAATGCAAAATAGGACTTTGGTATAATACTAACATCTTGTGTTAAAAAATAATATAGTTGACGAGAACAGAGGAAAGAAAATAGTGCTGAATTATCTATTCTTCTCCATTAAACAGAAAATAAATAACATATAATTTTGCATCCAGAAACGCATCGTATTCCATCATGACAAAGATAGATCAGCGGATTAATATCCCATTAGCTGAAGAAATAAGGCCAGTCAACTTTTGGAATAAGAGAATAAGACCGAATAAGAATCAAACGACGAGGACAAATTCTGAATCAGGAGATTCTTTCATACTTGAAAGACAAACAAACAATCAAATAAAGAGGAAACTTTCTTTTCCTTTTTTTGTACTTAAGAATGTCGAAGACAAAACAGAACCATTCAAAGCACAAAGTTCCAAAATAGGAACGAAAACATAGCGCACTAGAAATCAGATACAAAGAATCTCTCCCAAAGTAAGATGCATGTGAAATTTTGCAAGAAAAGGAAGAAACAAACAAATTCTACTACTATTTCATTCATATATGTTTCAAGCTTCATTCATCCAACTTACTCAGGATTAAGGCAACCGATCTTCCAGAATACAGCGTAAGACCACCGATTCCGACCGCAAAGAGTCTTGAGAACTTGTTTCAACAAAAACCCCATCTCGAACTACGAAGAACAAGTTTCCGAACTAACAGAATAACACTAGCATGCGCAAAACAAGAAAAACGAGTTTTCTAACTACCACGGCAAGAGCCTCTTCCGGCTTGCTTAGTTCTCAAGCCTCCGGTTCTCTTTCTCTGTGGATCCAAATTTCCGGCGATCAGAATCCTGAAGGCCATCCTCCTCCGACAGAGGAAGTTACAGAGAGAGAAGGTAAGTGGTGGAGATTGCGAGAGACGAAGAAACAGAGGAAAAGTAGGGTTTCGAAAGGGTTATACTATCCCACGAGATTCAAGCTTGTAGAGAGATATCATTTTGAAGAGAATGAAAATTTTGGGGGTTAAGTGAGTAAAAAAGTAAAAGAGTGAGTGTGATACTGAAATTTTTCTGGAAATTGGAATGAGGAAGAAGAAGAAGAAGAAGATGTTATGGGTTTTTCTTTGTGTATGCAAATTAAGTTGAATTGAATCGATGGCTCTCTTTGTGAGTGATTTGTGTTGATGGAGAAAAATAAATAAATAGAAGTGGGAAAGTGCGCCTCGAGAGAGAAAGAGAAAGAGAGAGAGAAATTGCTTTTGTCGACTTCTGAAAACAGTGTTGTAAGAGAGAAAAAGTGAGAGAGAGAGAGAATGAATGAGAGATCACTCTCACATTCAGAAAATTCACTACTCAAGTGAGACGAAGGAAGAGAGAGGATGATGATGATGAAGAAGAATGTGAATGTTAATGCTCTTCATTCAGTCTTCACTCTTCACTAATTGCCCCCTCATTTTCTCTCTATTTACTATTGTGCCACAATTTTTTTGTCTAGTTTCTTACAAAAATAATTATACAAAATCTCTCTTGTGTATTTGTCTTAAAATTCTTCTAATCACAATTGTTATTTATATTCTAATTCTCTTTAATGCTTGATGGCAAAAATAATAATAAGGGTAAAGTGCATTTTTGGTCCCATAATTTTTGAAAACGTCTCACCGTTAGTCCCAAACTGATTTTCATCCATTATTTGTCGTTAAATCCACTTCACTCATATTTGTTACGTCATCATTCAACTCAGTATGTTATATCATCTTTAACGGCAAAAACTTATGGAAATCAACTTGGGACCAACGGTAAGACGTTTTCAGAAGTTATAGGACCAAAATTGCAACAAAAAAAGTTATGGAACCGAATCGAGACCTTTGTCAAAGTTATGAGACCAAATTGAAACTTTTGCCAAAGTTATGGGACTAAGAAGTCATTTTCAGTTGTACCTCTGAAATTTTTTTGAGTCAATTGTACCCCAAAAATATATAGTCAGTTTCAATTATAAGTTTTTTTTTAGTTAATTATACACATAATATTTCACATTTGAGTGAATTATACCCACAAATACCCTCTAATTAGGGAGTACAATTGGAAAATGGATGCTCTCTAATTGAGTTGTCTGCATTTCTCAACATTTCGAGTAATTTGATGGGCAAAATTGTCACATTTGAAGGTAATGTTTAAATGAAACACTGCATTTATTTTTTTTTCTCATGCTCTAATCTGCTTAAATTCAAAGGAATGCATGAATTTTCAGTTATAGAGGATCCACCTCTGTATAATTGACAAAAAAAAAATATTAAGAGTATAATTAATCAAGAGCAAACCCCCTTTTNAAAAGAAGATATGATCAAAATTAGACTAATAAGATGGCAATAAAAACAATAACTTTTGGCAGCTAGGAAAACATTAAATTTGTCTTTATTACACCAAGTTTTGGTCGGTTTAGCCAAGTATACCACATTAATCTGTCTTTAATTTGTTTTATTAATTGTACAGTGAACAAAAATGTTGCTACTTGAACATATCAAACGATTGAGCACTTCATATACCAAATAGTAAATATTACTAATCTTTTTACAGCATAATTAATTTATAATTTATAATATCTCACTTCATGGATATGATTGAATGTTAATTATATTGTTATGATCGTTGAGGATCGATTTACATTAAGAAATATTAATTTTTTTTGTAAAAGAAAGTTTAGGTGAGTTGGGCCTCGGGGCTCACCAAGGCCAGAGATTAAGAAATACTAATTAATATTACCTCACGTTATAACATAATTTTAAGATTAGCCAAATTAAATATTAACCTACAATAAATGGTATCTATTTACTTATGATGCTTCATATATACATACAAGGGGTTTTGCGTGTCCTAACGGGCACGTAAATATGTATATAAAATAAATAAGGGACTAAATTGTTAACTTAGTAAAGAAAGAGAGATCAAATAGTACATTTTCTCTTATTTTTAATTTCATAGACTATAGTTTTAAACATAGACGACCAGAAAGGGGTGGAGCCATATAATATAAGATATATTTCATACTTGGCTGCTTTATCTTCAAAATTAATACAAAAAATATAAAATAATACATTTTATTTAGTGAATCTTTCATTTTTTGTTCAAAAAAAATCTTTCATTCTTATTTTGGAATCTAATTTAATTTATCTTTTTAATAAAAATTAAATATTTTTAAAGCCCGTATAATTATATATATAACCAGTGACTTTGCATCATGTTAGAAGATGCAATTGTTAATTTAAACTTTAAAATTATACAAAATCTATAATTACATGTATAAAAAATAAAAATTTCAAAATNATATAGACCAACAGTTGATAAAGATTGTCCTTGACTCTTGTTTATTGTCATAGCAAATGAAACGGTAAGTGGATATTGACGCCGTTGAAACTTCAAGGGTAACCTACCATTTGAAGGTGTGATCAACATTCTTGCAATCAGTATTTTTTTTCCTGCAGACTTACCTGATAAAGGAATGGCTTCAATGACGTGCTCGTCTAACCTTGAGACTTACCTGTCGCATAATACCATCTCATACATTCCTTCATTAGCATTAGCAGATGTATCATTACTGAATGGAGGCATCCACCATAGTCGTACTACACGAGCTTTGATAGTGACATTTGTCTCGAGGGGATCAATGGCAGAAATGGGCAGAAATTTGGCTGACATGGTTATCAGTAATGATTTTTGTTTGCTCTTTGATATTCTCAGTTTAACGTATGTTTGTGTTTGCAACGTATGTCCTATTTGTAGAGGAGTGTACAATTGAATGTAGATTAATTTTCATAAATATTGGCCTAATCATCTCCATGAAGAACTCAATGCACATTATGGAAACATCATAAATCTTGAAACGATGTAATTCAATTGCCATAAGCATATGTGCGACAATATACCAAACATGATCCCTTGATTTACGTCGTTTCCAAAATCATCATTATGGAAACATCATNAAATATGATTTAATTTGATTTATGTCATTATTCCTAACAGAGACATATGAAATTGATTATTTCTCTTTCATATATGTGTCATAATAAATGAGTTAACAAAAAAAATTATTTTTAATAAAAAATTAAAAATAAATTTGTAGATGATTTTTCTTTCTTCTAAGAGAAAAAAAATTTCTTTTACTCATTGCCAATTTATTTATTATATGATATATATATATATATATGAGAATGAAGTAGTTTATCTTAACTATTTAGATAAGAACGAAATAATAGTATAAATCAAACAAAATCATATTAACTAATAATATAATAAATGAGAAAACTTTAGGATCAAAATGAAACTTTTCTTATAATTTAAAACGAAAATAAAGTTTTCAAAATGTTTTTCTTTGATCATCCAAACTAAAAGGCCCTTCAATATATGTAAAGTTTTGTAATTTTGGTTGTGTTGCAAATTTGAATAATAAGGGGTGTTGTATGAATCTGGTTGGCTGACATCCCAGTCAATGTTTCAAAACCTTTTCATTATATATATTAATTCATATAAAATGTTCTTTTACTAATTAATTAGCATATAATCAATTGATTAACTTTATGGGTGGTTGTGAAACCTTGTGGTGCTCCTATATATTCTTTATTACCTTTTTATTTTAAATTATTGTTCATTGTGAAGCTTTGGACTATATCATGGATAATTGGATAAATAAAATATTGTTAACCTAATGGTTTCAAAATGTTAAATTTTGAAAAGTTTTCTTGTTTGATTGGTAGGGTGGCGTGGAAATGAGTGTGAGGTGGAGTAGGATATATAATTTCAGATTTTAATTATTAAATAATTATTTAACAATAAGCTAGTTGGATGAAGTAGGTTGGAATTATTGAAAACCATTGTAAAATATCCAAATATTAGTTTTAAAGTCCTTATAAATTTGAGGTAGAGGTATGGGATAATGTGGAATTTAAATAATTCTTATTTTTCAATATTATCCCAATTTCTTATTCTTCTCTTTTTATATATTTAATGTTTGTTTATTTCCTCTAATCCCAATTTCTTATTACGTAGTATCTCCAAGTTTTTGTTCCTTGTTCTCTCTTATTTTGAGTACCAAATAAATTAAGCAATTACTTGATAAAAATATATATTGCATGAGTCATACTACCTTTTAGAACTACATATTCAAATATTCTTATGTTAGGAGAGATGAGCAAAAAATAAAATCAAGTATCACCTTATAATTAATTGAGTTTACTTTAAAATTAAAATAAATTATTTTGACTATATAAAAGAGAAATGTCATATAAATAATACAAATAACTATTATTTAAACTCATCACACTTTATATATTATGGTATTTGATAAAGAATAGAACTTCTGAACAACCCCGACCTCTGTGGCAACCCCCTTTCTAGAACATTTAAGTAGCTCTCTAACATTTCCCCTGACATCGCTCGACACACTTGTCAATATTGGGACAATTAAAGTAAAATCTCTTTATATGTATGCACGATTAGCTTATAGAAACCTAAGATAAACTTACGATAAAAACCCTATGAAAGTGACATCTAACTGCCCAATATATATGAATGAACTTCCTTTAAGTATTCTTTAACTAGTTGAATCCTACTTTGACTGTTACTCTATTCACATACTAACTTAGACATCAAAAATTCATAAGAGATCTTATTCCTGATCAGAGTTCAAATAACATTAAGTGAAGCTAAAGAATTCATATATATTATAACATTTAAATGGTGAATTAAAGGAAAAAACCCTTTATATGTATACAAGATTAGCTTATAGAAACCTAAGATAAACCTATTATAAAAACCCTATGAAAGCGGCATTTAACTGCCTTATATATATATGAATTCCTTTATATGTATGCACGATTAGCTTATAGAAAACTAAGATAAACCTACGATAAAAACCCTATGAAAGTGACATGTAATTGGCCTATATATATGAATGAACTTCCTTTAAGTATTCCTTAATTTGTTGAATTCTACTTTAACTGTTACTTTGTTTACATACTAATTTGGACATCGAAAATGTTAGTATAGTTAGTAATTTAAGTCCCACATTGGATAAGTTATAGAATTGAGAAGGGTATATAAATGATTGTTAAGTCATTTATAATAATTGAATTATATATATATATATATGTATATATATATATATATGTCAAAGATGGGCACTTGGACATCAAAAGATGTTGAATTTCTTGAAACCAAATTTATAGGTGATTCACATACCTCAAATCCTGGTGACCCAGAGAAAACAATTACTATAGGAGGAAATGTGGAGAATTCTGTTCCTAGTTCATCAAAGAAAAGAAAATTAATTGAATCTCTTGATGAACCAAGGAGAAGTCAAAGAGCTAGGAAAGAA
>QANZ01017022.1:0-10106 GCA_003254925.1 Chamaecrista fasciculata
TTTCCAAATGGCTAAAAAATTATGGGAATCCATCCAAATTGTGACTAACGAGTGACCAACCAATCATATTTTAAAAAATTGTGATTTTTTTCTCCTTTTGAAAAAAACGACATACCAATTCAGTTCACAAACAGAGAGTATGTCGTTTTTTTCAAAAGGAGAAAAAAATCAGTAACTAGACTAAGTGTTTGCAGAATAGCTATGAGCCTATGATAAAATCCAAGCACAAACCCTCCTCTGACTTCACAATATCATCATCGTTCTTGTCTGGAAAGGAGAGGAGAGGGGCGCGATTTTGACGAAGACGAAGATGAAGAAAGCCACGCACGATTCAGACACAGACGCACGATTCAGATTGAGACGCAGAGCCACACCACGCACGGTTGTTGTTGGAGAGAAGAAGAAGATTGAGAGGGTAAATTTCAAACCACAAGATACCAAAGTGAAATAGGGTTAAACCAAAGGGTATCAAAGTGTAATTTATCAATTATATATTATATACCAAATACCAATGTAGTTAGGTACTTAGGTCTAATGATGGAATAAGATATTCTCTCACAAGATAATGAACTCAAGTTTATATTTTTGCTAAAGAAAATGTATATATTTATAGTCCAACAATCTTCAAATATAATCACTAAAAATATAAGTGAAAAACTAACTAATATATTATATATATGGCAAAAGCATCATTTTGGTCTTCAAATTTTACATCAACAGTTAATTGCATTCCAATATTTCACATTTTGATCAATTTTATTCTTTAAATAACTTCTTTTTATAAATTAACAATTGACCTGATCTTCCTTTTCAATCAAAGTTAGGATTTAATTTGAATTACTTCTTTTAACAATTTTATATTATATGTTATTAGTCATGTAGATTTTGTCATTATTATTTAGTTAAAGTAAGAGCAAATCATATAATTAACCAAAATTTAAAACATTGAGAATAAAATTGACAAAAAAAAAATATGGATGAAATTGATAATCAATGTAAGACCAAAAGATACTTTTGCCTATATATATAATACACACACAAAATACTGTCAGTAACACGCCCATTATATATAAATTAGTGATTAGTGATGTATCAAACACTCAAACGTCTGCTAGTTAATAACTTTCACAATTGGACCACCCTTTTAAAAAATAATGATAAACTTAATTTATATATATACTTGCAGTCAAATATATATATACATTTTCTTTAACTATATATACTGTTAATCCGTTTGAAGATAGCTATAAATTAACATAATGTGGCTATATATATATATAAATATGATATATAGTAAAAGCCAAAAGGGGTTATCACTCTCATGTGCTTCGTGATGCTGAAAGCACAGGTACATTTGTCTGTGACTCATGAAAGCCAAGGACACTGCACTATACTCTGCAAATCTCGATCACATTCAATTCATTCATTATATTCATTTCTGTGTCTCTCCATATATACAACATAATATAATATAATATATAAACTCTAATTTAATTAATTAATACAACTAAATTGTTTTGCTTCATCCTTACTCTTACTATAACCCCTAAAAGAAACAAAGATCATTAGGGAAACACTTGGAATCCCAAATTGGGTTATCACAGACAAAGTCATGTGTAATGCAGTGTACTGCTCGAATCTTAAAAAGAACAACACCCAACAAAATAAAAAATAAAAGCAAAAAACAAAACAAAACAAAACCCTCTACACTAAGCATTATACATAAGTATATGAATAATATGCATGCATGCTCCATCACTTTGGATTCTCCTTCAGAATGTTTATCTATGCATTTGCAATACAAGCTTTAATAATATTAGGGCTATATATTAATTATATTAAAATCTCATTTTGATCCCCATAGACTAGTGTTTTTTCATATTGATTCCTCATAAATTTATTTATTCAATTCGGTCCCTCATAAATGTTTTTGTTATTATCATCTATCAATAATGTAATAAGTCCCTTCACTAAATTTTCGACATAATATTATTAGTTAATAGTTAATGAAGTATAATATTTTAATGAATACATAAATAATTTTTTTTATAATAACAAAAAAATGCAAAAAAAATAAAAACTTTTTTTTATAAAATCTTATAAATTTTAAAAAATAATAAGTAGTAGTTAACGACAATGTTGAAGAAAAAAGTGTTTATTTAATAATTAAAATGTCATGCTTGTCATCAATTAATAATATTATGTCTTTAATTAAATCAATCATGCTCTCAATTTAGTTAAAAATCATATAGACAAACTGAGATTGCAGTAGTGAAAACAAATCTGAGTAAATAATTTGAGAGAAAATAAGTATGTGAGGTAACAAAATGGGATTTTAGTCTTAACTATTTCTTAAATGAAATTAAGATACCAAATAATTATCCAAAAATGGGTTTAGCGATTAACAAGGAAGTGTGCACGTGATGAGAGACCATGTTGTTGCCATATCTTGAAATTAACATGAATCAATGAATTCTTTTAGTATTATTATTAATCAGAGATTCTTTGTATAATAAAAAGTCTGAACTCTGAACTCTCTGTATTTCGTGCATCAAAACCTTGTATGCAAACTTCTAATGATCTTCACATGTCCAAGCATGATTTGTTGTCCCTTCATATGTCAATGTTGACATCCTTTTGCTAAATTAATAATTTCCTCTTTTAAAAATTAAAATTATAAAATATATATTGTTTTGATATGTAATTATAATTAAATGGTCAAAAAAACTTATTTTGGTCCTTAATGTTTTCTAAAAATTTCATCATTGATTCGTAAGTATTGAATATGGTCATATCTCTCTTGTTTCATTCTTTCTTTATCTAGTCGTAGTCATCGACAAATGATATCAAATAAACATGAAATCGAGCCTAAAAACATGATTAAATTAAGGATTTTTATTATTCCTCAAACATTAAATTATTAATATTTTTTTTTGTATAACCATGGGTTTCCCGCACCTTATCCGTGTAATGATCTAGGCGAAGACTAATTTTATTCGGGCAGGAGCGAACACTTTTGTTTATTGATTTAGACGACACTAGACATAGTCACACATTTTTTTAATATAATTTTTGGTTTTTTTTTTTTGTTAATCTTAGTATATTACAGCGATATGGGGCCGGCACTTAAGGAATTTACCCGCAAAAAAAAAGTTTCATAACCCTTGACACAAGAAAATGCACATAGGGTAACTCTTTCATTAAGTTATGAGTCAGTCAATTAAAACACACACATTCTCAATCACTAAACAAACCTTAAAGCTAAGTCAGTAGTATACTTTTGTTGAACATGGGTCCTTTTCCAATGGCTGATGCTAGGGATAGTGACTTGTGATTTTTGAAGTGCTTCTTCTAAAGGAGCAAGGGATACTTCCCTATACTTATTACAATCTTAATTAAATCACACAAAACTTTGATGTATACATATTCAAGTGATGACTATATACATATGGATTGAGGGAAATTTTGAAAGTGAAAGCGATTGAGAGAGACAAGTCTTTGTTCATCAGTGTGGCGGGAATTAGAGAAAGAGAATCATTTTAGTTGCCTGAATTGCAGGGAAAATGAAGTAACAAGTTAAAAGAAGATTTATTACTTTGGGTTAAAGCTCATCTCAATATCCCACTACTTTCCACTTTCCCCACTCACACCCCCGCCAAATTCCTCTTCTTATAATTTAGTCCTTACTCCAGTACACTAATACCATTTAATCACATATTTGAGTACAATTCAGTGACACTCATAAAAAAATTATTCTTAAGCTAATGAAGTTGCGTTTTACCTACTCTTTCTCTCTCTTTCCCCTTTATTCTTCTTCCTATGCCTTCTTGCCCCCACTCTATAGCGATAAGCATCATCAATTCCCTTTTTCCCACTTCTTTCTTTCTTTCTTCACTCTCTCTTTCTCCCTCCAAATGAACCCTTCTTCTTCTTCTTCTTCTTCTTTGTTACATTCTCCTGCGTAACTTATGGCCACCATTGCTAATTTCTTCAACAAGTTCGCCTCCCTTTTCATCATCCTCTTCGTTCATCTCGGCTGCTTCATCTTCGCCGCCGCCTCCTGCGGCGGCGACAACGGCAGCGCCGGCGAAGGAGGATTACTCGATAAACGGCCATCCTCCTCCAAGAAACGCAAAGTCTCCCCTGTTTCACAACTTCAACCCTCGCATTCTTCTTCTCATCTTCCCAAGTTCAAAACCCGTAAGGCCATTTCTTCTTCTTGGACTTTCATCAAACACCTTTTCTACACTAAATCTTGCAAAACCACCGACGCCGACGCCGACGTACAAGGCTCGCCGTTATCCTCCACAACCACCACCGTCACCGCCACCGCCAGATCCTCCTCTCTTACACAAACCACCGAATCACATTCTCCGATCAAGAAACCGTCAACGGAATCCGACATCGCCGCCGATAACAACCACTTCTTCCCCCTCCGCAACGACATCTTCCCCTGCACCGCGTGCGGCGAGATCTTCCAGAAACCACAAGTCCTCGAAAATCACCAGTCGCTAAAACACGCCGTCTCGGAGCTTCACGAATCCGACGCCGGCCACAACATTGTCCGAATCATCTTCAATTCCGGTTGGACCAACACACAGAAAAACCCTAAAATCACTCGGATCCTCAAGATCCATAACAGCCCCAAAATCCTAGCCAAATTCGAAGAATACAGAGAAACCGTAAAATCCAAGGCGGCTATTAGAAAACGCGACGAGAGATGTATCGCCGACGGGAACGAACTCATGAGATTTCACTGTTCGACGTTTCTCTGCGATTTGGGACTAAATGGTAATTCTGGGATTTGTGGGCAGCAATATTGTAATATTTGCGGGATTATTAAGTCGGGATTCTCACCCAAGTTGGACGGAATCTCCACGCTATCTACTAGCTGGAGGGGACACGTGGCGATTCCGGAGGAAGTCGAAGAAGAGTTTAAGTTCATGAACGTGAAGCGTGCGATGTTGGTTTGTCGGGTTATTGCGGGTCGGGTCGGGTCGGATTCGGAAGAGTCCGATAAAGAGGACGGGGGTTTTGATTCGGTGATGGCGAGAGGAGGGAGTGGAGTTTACACCAGGCTGGACGAAGAGGAACTATTGGTGTTTAATCCTCGAGCTGTGTTGCCTTGCTTCGTGATTGTGTACAGTGTCTGATCCGACGGTGCTGCTTCGCTTCTGATTTTAATCGTGTGGTGGTACTCAACTCACATTTCTTTTTTCTTTTTCTTTTTCTTTGCTTTACTATTGTGAGAAAACTTACCAATGATTTTGATCAAACTCATATTTTAGCTCCATGAGTGTTGCCATTTTAATTTAAATTTTTAGGTGAAATGGACATTTTGTCAACTTTGGTCTTAAATGTTGACAAAATGTTTCATTTCAGTCCCAAACTATTGAATATAGTCATATTTTTCTAATGTCGAGATCGAATGTGATGAGTTTAGAGCTATAAATTGTTATTAAAGAGTACTTTCTCTATCCATTTAGGATCATCAACAAATGAAGTCAACTCGGTCTTGAAAGTAGATTGCTCGTTTCACGACCAAGAAAGCAAAATTGATCATATCTCTCTCATTTCAAGTTTGAATGCGACAAATTCAGAGCTACGAGTTACTCTTAACGAGTCCTTTGAACTTGAAATAAAAGACTAAAGAAATATGATCGTATTCAATGGTTTGGGATGAAAATGAAACATTTTGCTAACATTTAGGGGTCAATTGGAACATTTTTAAACAAAAATAATCAAAACAAAAGTTAGTGCATATATTTACGACCAAAATGTATCTTTGACCTAATTTTTATAAGTATTTAATTTAATATTTTGAAAATTAATGACTCATACATATTAAATATTCATTTCAGTTTTTGAAGATAGTAGTTATAATGAGTCATAAGTTCTTAAAAAATATATTAAAATATATAATTCAATGGTTAGATTGGTAGTTTAGTATTTTACTTTCGTGTTAATGAATGTATATGGTATGAACAATGGAAATTAATAATGTGATATTTATAAATATGTTTGTATGTGGACTAGAAGAATGAATTATATATGTAATTAAGAAGCATAGATGTAATTTAATTTGTGTGTTGTGTTATGTGTGGCAGTTGAACTTGAAGAGGGTGACACGTGAAACTGCAAAATGTGAGTCAGAGAGAAGAGAAGGAAGAATGATTGATAGTGTAATTTGAGGTTATTGTTGTGATATCATATGAATGGTAACTTTGAATGTAGAGAGCTTTGTGAAAATTTCGAGCGTCTACCTCAGCAACTGATGTTGATGTAGAAGAAAGACTATTGCAAATGTCATTATTGTCACCTCATATATATAGATATTGGAATCATATTTTAGAAATATATATGATATAACTAGTTTTTTGTATTCTAATTTTGTTATTGAATGACACTGCTAACTAGTATTTACAAAATCTGACTGAACCAGTTGAATCAAGAATTAATCAATGGTCTAGTATGAGTCACCTTTAAAGTTTTATAGTTTAAGAATCAATCAACAATTGGGAGAACTAGTCAAATCCAAACTTTGATTAAATTGTTAAACCTTAAACCAGTACCTTAATTCATTCAATGTCCAATCCGATTTGTAAAATCTTAGTACATAGTAACAGGCGAGAGGTTCATTATTCTGGCTATTAAACATACACAACTTCATTATTGACATACTAGTGACACTTTTAGGATTTCCTTTCGAGTAATTTTATAGAAAGATAGATAGTTTAAGCTATCAAATTCTTGACGGTTGGATTTAACTTTTTTAGTCTTGAGATTTGTGTAATGATTTTGTTAATATATAAAACACAGATCTCGAGATTAAAAAGTTAAATCCTAATAGTTGAAAGCTATCTAGCTTTTTAAAGTGTTACCATTTTCTTTCCTTAAATATTTGTTTTCATTTGACATTATGCGACTCAAACACCAATAACTCAATAAGCTCTATACTGATCTCTAGAATTTTTCTTCTTTAAAGAAAAAACTTCTAATAAGGACGAAAAGACATGTTTATAAAAAAAAAAAAGGAAAGTAGTTAAGAAATTGATCTTGACTAGGGATGACAATTTTTTAGGATTCTTAGGATATTCGTCCGTATCCATCTGAAAAAAAATATCCGATATCCGTTGGATATTGGATATCAGATATGATACGGATAGTGAAAATTACATTTTTTTCGGATATTGGGCGGATACGGATATTGCCCTCGAATACCCTATATCCGTCTGAAATGAGCGAATATTTAGGGTATCCGATATTCGATACCCTATTACTTATTTAATTTATATATTTTATATTTAATTTAATATTTCATATATAAATATTTAAATTTAATTAATTATATTTATATATATTTTTTATATAATCATATTTTAGTTATTTTATATTTAATTTCTTTATTATAAAAAATGAATTTAAAATGTAAATAAATAATAATTTTATTTAATTATATTAGTTGGCGGATAATGGATATTGGGTACCCGATATATCCGATTTATAAAATAGGATATCCTATCCAATATCTATATTTTTTCGGATATCTCAGATATTTAGGGTATCCGTCGGATACCGGATATCGGATAGAGTGCGGATACGGATATTAATTTATCGGATACAGATAGGGTACGGATATTAGATAGAATAAACGAATACGGATACGGATAGTGACAAAACCACCGGATGCCCTATCCGTTGTCATCCGAGCTTAACTACATTCACACTCAGTTTTTTTTGGGTAAATAACATTAGAATCACTGAAGTGAGTCAAGTCCATGTCGGCCCAATTTAATATTTTTTGTACAGAAAGAGGCCCAACAAAATGACCCGTCTAGTTTTGTTTTTGTTTTTGGTCAAAATCTTTAGGGATATGTTTCCCCCAAAACTCTAAACGTAGGCCCAATTCAGTTTATATAGTAGATAATTAAGACTTGTTTTTGTTAATAGCTTAAGATGAAACTATGTTAAATCTTATCACAGGTTGAAGAAAAGGAGAGCACAATGTTGAAAATTGGTTTATATAGTAGCTAATTAATACTTGTTTTTGGTGAGGAGAGCACAATGTTGCTATTTACGTGAGCGAGCCATTATATTAACCTCCAAAACATATAACAATCTTGGGAGAAGGTTTTGGAGGTGTACAAATTTAAAGGTAAGAAAAGTAAGTTGTATTTTGTAAGTTGAAGTGAAAATCTCTTATTCTCTAAATCTTTGTTTGTAGGGTCCAAGATGAATGTGACTTCTTTGACTACATTGATGACCCCGTAGAAGATGAAAGGGACATTAAAATTAAAAGGCTGAGGACGAAGTTGGCCATAACAAACGAAATAACAAAGAGGTTGGGAGGATTGATAGAAGGAAATGTAATTTGCAATTTTATCTTATTTGCACTTTGCAACCTTATTATTTTAATTTTTTTTAGTAAAATTATGTTTCGATTCCTGAAAAATTATTAAGCTGACAACTCAATATTTGTAAAATTAAAATACATAGTTTAATTCTTAAAAAATTAAAATGATATATTTTTTATTAATTAAACTATATATTTCAATGTTTTGAGAACTAAATTATTATTTTTATAATATTTTAAAGAGTAAATTGTTAGTTTATTCATATTTTTTCCTTTATATAACCCAACTTATATCATTTTTTTTAAGTGTTAACATTCATCCTCTCCTAGGATACAATCCCTTTTCATATTTGTTAATAAGTTTTTATAATAGAAAATGCAAGTCTTGATTTTTAATTCTTAATGATATTTTTTTAATTAAAACAATGCATAATTATTAGAGATGTTGTAATTAAAGTAAACCCCTGAATAATTTTTTTAAAAAAAAAAAAGTGTTATTGGTCGAATATGCTTAACGTAGTTTACATGGGTCAAATCATTCTAACAACATTTTTATAATAGATATGATATGATATATAGAAAGTACATTTGAAGAAGAAAAGCTATTCATGTGACAAATACTCCCTGACTATAGGGAACCGTGATAGTACTATAAACCTTTAACTATACCCCAAACTTCAATTATGATACAATTTAATATACATTATTAAACAATATTTTATCCGTTCTAGCGTATTTATAATTAATTATCAATCACATGAAAGTCAAAGTAATTCCTTAAACAAGACCAATAACAATAAGGAGAGTTGTAACAATAAATCTAATAAAACCCAATTGATAAAATATTATTATCCGCATAAGTAAGTTTGTTTATAGTTAAAGCAAACAGACAATATTTACAATGACTAGATTTTGGGGTTTGACCAAACGTAATAATCTACTCATTACAAATCACAAATATCAAACCTTCTGATTAATTTGAGTTACAGTTAATAAAATGAATTCATAATTGAATTTTCAATAAGAAATTGTTCACATTTGTGGCACGAATAAACTAAAAAAAATTACAAAATCCTTAATCCTATTAAGATCAGGCTATTAATAAAGGTTTAATCCAAGTAGTAAGTAGTAAGGAAATTCAAATGGTTGTTAATGCACTTAATCCTGATAGAAGACTCTATCAAAATTAGATGTATGACATGGATCGAATTCGGATTAGTTGAGGTGAAACCCAAGATATGAGTGAACAAAAAAAAGAAAAACTTATTATTTGGTTTTTAAATTTACACTGAATCAATTAATTAATCCTTGAATAACCAAATTAATTCTTAAAATATTACAATTTTCAATGATTTGGTTCGTAGAGATGATTTATTCATAGAATTTGAATTAATTTTATACTTTTTAGTCTCTGAGTCATAGTGCAAAAAACCGGACCGGCCATCAAACCGGTGGAAGGCTCGGGTCACTGGTTCAATGGTTCAACCGCTGAGTCACTAGTTTAACCGGTTGAGCCGGTTTACTTAAAAAATACATTTTCAAATATACATATTCATTAAATACACATTAATATATTGCAATAATTTAAATATAAAGTAAATATTAAACAATTTAGTACCTTTGGAGCTATTTTGCAATTTTAACCATAACAAGTTTTGTAAAAATTACATATTGACCAAAAATTTTTTTTTAAGTTTTCATTTTAGTCCATCTATAATATGTATCCAGGGACTAAGTTGTAATTTTTTGAAAA
>QANZ01017022.1:24211-57070 GCA_003254925.1 Chamaecrista fasciculata
GACGCACCATCGTTTACTGCCACCACTGGGATATCCATCTCATTCACCATATTATCAACATTATTATACCTCAATAACCATACACTTATATATTTATTTAATTTTAGAAAAAATTTAAAAAAAAAAAGTAAACAAAATTTTGGATTTAGTTTATCCTAATTAATTTTTTGTGTTGTAATGATGATGATGATGATGATCAAAGTTCAAAGGTTGTCTTGAGAGAGAGGGAAGCAAGTGTCTTCAGCACCAGTGTTCCATAGAAAGTGTGCATAATTTGCTGCATAGTATGTGTTTTTGGGTTCAGCAGCTATGGCTTCCAAATAAGTTTCTTCTGCACCCCACAAATCTTTCTTCACTTTCCATAAAAACGTCGCGTATTTGTCGTATGCTTCGGCATCATCATTTCCTTCCACTCCTATCGCTCTTTTAAAGTATTCTTCCGCTCTGTAATATCAAACAGTTAATAATATACTTTGAGTAACGCTTAGTTATAAAGAAATAAAAATATATGTACACTTTAATGTATGTGTATACTCAAACAAATCACACTCTTCCTACTTTTCTACTTTCTAGTTTCTACATTCACATGTAATTCATTAAAAATCCTAACTTTTCTTTCTATATACATGTATCGCGTACACAAGTCAAGGTCAATGCCTTTCGGTGAAAGACTCAGATCTTTCTTATCATGCACGTGGGCCTCACGTGACGACAAAGAGAGATAGATCAAGCTCATGAACCAGTGGCCGCCATAAACTCCACCACATATTTCACTCTCAACATTCTATATACGTTCCTGATTTTTAAATCTAGATATTTTTTTTTGATATTATAATTTTATATTGCAAAAGTGATAGTGATTCAATTTCAAACTAAGAATCTGACCTCACCTCACCAATCTAATTTGATTTGAACTAATCTTTTCATGCGAGACCCAAATATGGAAATTAATGTAGTGAAAGTACAATTGATTATGAGATTAAAGAGTTTGAAGACAATAATAAGAATACGAACCTGTCATAGTCATGAGCAACGAGGTAGAGAAATTGGGCGTAATTGGCTAAGAGAAGAGAATTATTGGGTTCTTGGGATAACGCCGTTTGATACATAAGCTCTGTTCTTAAGTATTCTCCATAGTCATCGGATTCAATCCTCGCCGTCACCGGCGAAACGAATCGTTTCATCGTCTCTTTGTCAAGAGCTTCCTCTCTCATCACGTCTTCCATGTTCTTAGCTTCTTCCATTATTGATTTCCACAGAACAGTTTCTTCCTCGATGATTTCTCTTCCTTCTTCCATTGACACCGACTCTGTTTTTTCCCCTGATGTGCCGACGGAGGAAAACGACGAAGCCCCGCCGCCGCCACCGGCGTCGGGGAGGACAGTTCGGTGATAATGCTCCGACGACCGGTCGAATCCCCCGTCGCCGCCGTCTGTTCCGCTAGCTATCGTACGGAACTTCCCGCCGCCGCCATTGTTACCGCCAATGGAGGTCGTTTTCCCGCTTGAAGAAGAGACCGAGAATGTCTTGATCGCCGAGGAATCGAATTTCTGACTCTTGTGGATTTCAGCGGCGGAGGAAATCTCCGTCGTGGTGGCGGGAGGCGGAGCTGCGGCGGCGGCGGCTATGGCGGTGTTGTGTCCCATTGAGTAGACTGTAAAATTCGCGAGGAGGATCATAACGTAGACCATGAGAGTGGGTGTGTGAGAGAAGACTTGTTGAAACAACCAAACGAACGAAGCGTGCATTTCCTTGTGAACGCGAGCGAGAATACCTTGTAGATCTTCGTAGTATAGGATTTCCCTCATTTGCAGAGTGTAGCTATGGAGCTCACGGATTATGAACACCATAGACGAGAAGGCTTTCTTCACAGAACAGCAAGCGGATTCTCCTGCCTCTCTAAAACCTTCTTTCCACTGCAATTTCTTCTTAATGATTCGAAGCGAAAACGGAAGCTCCACGCTATTCGCTCTCCTCTCGATAATCGACGGAATAATCTCGTCGCCGCCGTTGCCGGTGCTCCAGTCCGGCGGGTCTTGCCGGATGTCCAACCAGGGAGGTTCGATACTACTGTTAAGCTTGGAAGAATCTGTACTGAATACACCATCTGATTCTGAATCTGTGGCGTTACTCTCGCCGGAGAGCTGAAATCTTAGCGCTAAATCGTCGAGTTTCTTCGAGAATTCATCGTCGGAGAACGATTCTGAGCTGGCACTGCAGGTGAATCTGGTTTTTCTAGATGTAGAAAGCGGGAAATCACAAGATCGAGACCTGTAAAGTCGCGATGATGATGAAGAACCGAAGAGGCTCGAGCGGTCCAATCTGTGAACGAATCGGCAAACGAGAGCTCCACCTCCGCCATTGGAGCCACGATTCGAACGCTTCGACGAAGGAGATGAGATAGCAGAGGCTAGAGTCTGAGAAGAAGATGGAGAATGAGGAAGAACAGGCTGTGACCATTGTAAACAAGTGGAAGCTACTTTTACTCCTCCCATTTTTGTCAATTTCAGCCCTAAAAAGCTTTCTCCAAAAGATAACAAACCTTTTCCCCAAAATTTTTTCCTACAGATTACAGAAACTCTTCGACTTTCTTCCTTTTTTTTCCTTTCAACCTGCAAATCAAGAAAGGGCTATTAGAGTTAATTTTCTCACCAGATTCAGATTCAACTTAAAATAAAGCGAAAACGACACCATTTCCATTTCCACGCCATGGCTAATCATTACTATTCCCAGGAAAATCGGATCGGAGAAAACGCAAACCAAGACTCCACTATTCAAGCTACACGATACTCAAGAACAACGAGAGATCCCATAGAAATGAGAAAAATATAGAATAAAAAACAACTTACTCTGATTAACGGAGTCGAACAGGTGGTTCTTGCCGTTAAACGTCGCCGGCGAAGATTGAGGTGTGACACCTGCGGCGAAGTACAGCCTCAGCCTTCACAGTTATCAAGAAGAGCAAGCGCGAAAAGACTCTGACGTATATATATATATATACAGACACAGCTTCACGAAGCCCTGTAAAATAAGAAAATATCAGAACGGGCTACCGGTTCAAACAGTGTTATTGGTTCAGCGGTTTATATAGAGAGCCGCGGGTAAGCGACAGGCGCATCAGGTTGCGGGTTCACTGCCACTAGTTTTGTATCAGCGCGAAGTATAAATCCTGAAATTTGGTTACTACTTTGTTTAGGTGAAAGTGCACTTTTGATCTCATAATTTTTTTTCAGTTTTAATTTGGTCCCATAATTTTTCTATTACACCTTTGGTCTCGTATTCTCATATTGCAAATTCGATCTTGTATCACTTTTGGTCATATATATTTATGAAAAGTTACACCATCAATTCCACCTAAGCTAAATGTATGAAAATAATTCTACACCTAACCCCAAAAAATAAGATCAATTCTGCAACATGAATCAAAGATACAGAACCAAAAGTGTAACACAAGATCAAGTCTGCAACCTGAGCAAAAGATATGAGATCAAAAGTGTAAAAAAAAAGTCATGGATCAATTTGAAACTTGAGCGAAAATTATGAGACCAAATGTGCACTTTTATCTTTTTTCTGAATGCAAAATTTGAAAGAATTTATTAATTTAGTAATGAATAGTGAGTCCTGAGATATTGTAGCTGAGTAGCTGTAAAGTGTAAATATTAATTAAAGTAATGAAGTTTTATTATGGCTTAGGGTGACAGACATTTCAGTCCGACGCGGCTTTCTTCACGGGATGTGTAAATCAGATCTGGCCGTTCCAGGAGTGCCACGTGTCGAAAGGACACGTTCACTTTTGGGAAAATTGCCAACGAGCCCGTAGATACCGTGATTCATCACCCACTTGCTCAGCTATTGGGACACGTGTCCACCCTTGGGAACGTAAATAATTCTTATTTATTTTTGAGAGACTACAATTAACGTTACATGTAATTAGTTAGGTAGTTTTATATACAGTTTTAATGGATTAAAAATTATTATTTTTATTATCTTATCAATAAATCATTTAAAAAATATATACTACCTCTCAACTCTCAAGTGTGTTTTTTTTTTTTCAGAGATAGGAATGGACAAAATATTTAATACGAGTGTTAGTCTTTATTTTCATATAACCTACTTAAATACTCATACACACTCACCTCTCACCGATATGGGGCTTGAAACCACCACAAGGGCATGCCCCAAGCACGCGCTTTGCGCTTCCACTCTAATTTTACCTCTCAAGTGTGTTTCCTTTCCTTTTTTTTTTCCATAGTTCCACTCAACAAAATAGATTGATCTATTTATTTAAAGATTAAAACTTTAAATTAGTGTCAAATGGGGATTAATTTTAAATATTTTATTTATTTTAGATTAATTGTATATATTTTTATAATTTTTTAAATTTATTTTAAACCTACTTTCGAGACACAATTTGAGAGAGATGTGATTAGTTTTATTTATTTTTCTTGTAGAACGAGAAATTTATTTTTGAAAGCTAATTTCACCTTAATGATTTTAAATGAATTGATAAAATACTCATAAAGAACAATCATATAATTCTACATTTGATGTATTTAAATTTGAAATTAGAAATATATGATAAATTTTAAATCAATTTGACAATCCTAAAATTATATAGAACCAATTCGAATCAAATAAAATATTTATGATTAATTTAAAATCTACTATATATCTTTGAGAGAAATTTGGAATTTTAACCTTATTTAAATGAGGACATGTTAATATGACAAAATGTCATGTCCTTCTCTCATCTTTTCTTACTAATGACTTCCTAGAAAGTGAATGTTAATTTGGTTGAAAAGTTAATGAAGATCAACCCATACTCGTGTAAAGACAGCAAAAATCAACATATTAATGAGGCTTTTATTTGTTTTAACTATTTATTTAAGCTAAAATAATCATAAAAGAAGTATTTGGTTAAAAGTCTATTTTTTTTTTATTTAAACCCTTGCAAATATATTTGGTATCATATTTGATCTGCTAGTAAAATTAATTGAATAAATATTACATAATAATGTGACACTAATAAATATCAAATAAGTTATTACTTCTTTAATTAGTTTAGTTCCTCACAAATATATTTGTTATCCATTGTGATTCATCTATTCAATATGTTTAATAATTAGTATTATCAAATAAGTTAATTTTTGGCAAGAAGAACTAGGTGTTCTGCCTTCCTCATTAAATAAATATGATTTCTGTTAAGACATAAAAGACCATCAAAATTAGTTTTACCTCATTTATTTGTTTTCTCTTAAATCGTGACAATTATGCATAATTATGAAGGATAAGAAATCCAAATTGTCCATTAAAAGTGTATATACATAATACAATACAATTTGTTGTGTAATGATCATTTGATATTGGGGGCCACCAAATGGAACAAAAAATGAGAATAAATTATACTTTGGTACCTTATGGTTTAAAATGTGACACTTTGGTACTCTGAGGTATATACCGTTAACACTTTGGTACCCTGAACAATTTTTTTGTTCAATTTGAATGAAATTTCACAGATGCATCTGACATGCCTCACTAGAACTTGATTTTCTCTAACTTTTGGCCAAAACAAAAAGTAAATACAATCTAGGTTTCGAAAACCACATCTAAAATTCGAGAAATTTGATAAGTGTTTTTCGAAATTCAAATTGTGTTTGATCTTTCTTTTGACCAAAAGTTAGAGAAAATCAAGTTTTAGTGAGGCATGTCAGATGCACGAGCAAAATCCTGTCAAAATCTAACGAAAAAATTGTTCAAGATACCAAAGTGTTAACAGTACATACCTCAGGATACCAAAGTGTCACATTTTAAATCATAGAGTATCAAAGTGGAATAAGGTCAAACCACAAGGTACCAAAGTATAATTTACCCAAAAATTAAGAAAACTAATCAGTC
Organism: Chamaecrista fasciculata; assembly: GCA_003254925.1. Lineage (NCBI taxonomy): Eukaryota > Viridiplantae > Streptophyta > Magnoliopsida > Fabales > Fabaceae > Chamaecrista > Chamaecrista fasciculata. The sequence continues at coordinate 30,107 of QANZ01017022.1, forward strand.
TCTGAGATACACAATTTGGTCCTTAAGATATTTTAATTATCAACTATTTAGTTTCTGTATTTATATTATTTAATCTCTAAATTTGTACCATTTAGTCTATAAATTTGACTCCATGATTAAAATATTAACAATTGCAATAATTTATAAGCTAAGTAGTATATTTTAATTATTGAAAGACTAATTAATTAATTCAGTGTAAATATTGACCGAATCATAAGTTTCTTTTTTATTTTTTTTTAGCTCTTAAATTGTGACGATTATGTATAATTATGAATGATAAGAAATCCAAATTGTCCATTAAAATTGTTGTATATACAATTTGATAGTGGGGGCCACCAAAATGGGAGAGAAAAATCAAGAAAAGTAAAGTAAATAATATCTAAAGAAGAGGGTGAGGAAACAACGGTTGAAAATAAGTTTGGTGTGAAGTCATAAGATGACGTGAAGAAGAAAGGCCAACTTGCTCTTTAGCTGGCTCCATCGCGCCCTTACTGACTGCCATGCATGACTCTGACAGATTCATCGCTCCACTGCGTTTTTCTGTCTTTTATCTTTGAACAAATTTGCGCAAGTATAGATTTGGTTTTATATATTTTGCTCGGTTATTAATTTGTCATATATATTTCTTTGTTGAAGATTTAGTACCATATGTTTTTCCGTTTCATAATTGATCTCATATTTTTGGGTCAGATGGAACCTTTTACAAATATAGGATCAATTTTTCAACTTGACCAAAAGATATGAGATTAAATTGATACTTTTTGAAAAATATTAGACTAAAAGTGTAACAAGAAAAGATAGAGGACCAAATTGGGAACTGAGCAAAAGATACAGGACTAAATTTATACTTTTACCAAATTGACACCGATATGAGTCCAAAAGTACAACAAAAAAATATAAAAGACCAAATTGAGAAATGAACAAAAGATATGAGATTAAATTTATACTTTGACCAAAATGATATAATTTTTAGTCTGAAAGAGTAAAACGGTATACTATTTAGTTTATAAAAAAAAAACTAATTAGTATACCTTTTTTATCTTCAGAGATTAAATTGTATATTTCAATCTTTCAAGGATCGAATTGCCAGCTCAGTGATTTTTTAATGACCAAATTGTTAGTTTACTCTTTATTAATTATTAATAGGTCAAAGTCCAAGTTTGGTCCCATAACTTTTGCTATGTTTCCAATTTGGTCCTCTATATTTTTTTGTTGCACTTTTGGTCTCAAATCTTTGCAAAAGATCTCAATTTGGTCCAATATCACTGTTGGTCTCATATCTTTTGATTAGGTTGCAGAATTAGTCTCATATCTTTACAAAAGAATCAATTATTAATTGATCCTTTAATAAAGATATGAGATCACTTCTACATTTGACTAAAAAATATAGGATCAATTCAGCAATTGACCCAAAAATATGAGACCAAATCTGCAACAAAAAAAGATATGGAACCAATTTGGAACCGGACTTAAAGATAGGGGACCAAAAATGCAACAAAAAAAGATATGAGACCAAATTAGAAACTGAGCAAAAGATATGAGACCTGGACACTTTGGCCTTATTAATATTTTTGTCTTTTTATTTTTAGTAATATTCGAGTGAGGCGTCACTCAGAGATTGTGAAGCCACGGCCCACAAGAGACTTCGTACCATGTCGTACTCGCAGGTATATAACCAATCAACGAATTATTTATTTCATTATGAGTGCAAAATTACAAAAATATTGTGATATTTGATGTGATCGTAATTATATTAAAGACCAAAGTTCTATTTTGGTCTCTCTGTTATGCTCATTGTTCCAAATAGGTCTCCCAGTTATTTTTCGTTCCATATCGGTCCCTCAGTTATCCAAAACTTGTCAAAGTTGGTCTCTCTAACGTTTTTCATCCATTTTTCTGTTAAAAAAAATGGAAAAACTAACTTTCATCACCAAAAATTTTATTTTTTTATATTAAGGTCCATTTCTTTTATAATAGGNTTCTTATATTAAAATCCATTTTTTTGTAATAAAATCAAAAGAGCAAACCCCCTTTTTGGTCCCTCAATTGTTACTGAGTTGAGGAATCGGTCCCTCAATTGTGGGAAACCACAACTCAGTCCCTCAATTATACAATCACGTTTACGTTTTGGTCCCTCACGTCTGGTCCGTTAGTGATAGAGGTGTTAAGTGATGACGTGTCACCGTTATCTGCTTAGGTGGCTGTTATCTGCTGAGTTGGCATCCAAATTATATATCCTACTCATTTTTCATTTTACACCTCATAAAAAAGGACTTGTATGCAACATATTGTAAAATTACAACATCAGAAACACAAAAAACACCAAGGAATCCAATGAGAAAATTAGGGTTCGATTACGCACTTGACGGGAAGAGAATCTTCCAAGGAATCCAGAGATCCCAACACTGATCCTCCATTGAACTTGCTTTGTGACTGTATGGCAAGTGAGTTGCTTTTGTGAACCAAAGAATTTAGTTCCGATATACTCAATAGCCACCAAATAGTGTTGAATCCTAGGGTTTTGGCTCATGGGTTGATCATTAGTGATGGGCTTCGTTTCTTCCTCTTCGTTTGATTCTGAGCTTACTTTTCTCGAATAAATCCTCTGTAATTTCAAATCCATCACTTAACAAAAAATACATGCCAATCATGACTCAGATTTGGTTTCAGGAGGGGATTATCGAACCATTTCGAAGGGGAATCGAAGTCATTCATAGATTTATCTCAAATCAGGAGAGAGAGAGAGAGAGAGAGAGAGAGAGAGAGAGAGAGAGAGAGAGAGNCATTTATTTTTAAAAATTTAATCTATATACCCAGCCTAAATATTAAATTTGGTCCGTACAATCGTTATACTTTTTTTTTTTCGTAGAATAGAAAGCATATCATTAAACCAGAAAAGATACAACAGAGGTTCGAAAAAGCAGCAAATACAGAAAGGATTACAAATAAAATAGCAGGGAAACCATTACAAGAACAAAGTTATCCTACTCCTAGTCTACGGATAAATTTCCTTCCAAAGGAATCCTCCCTGAGAGGCAAAATAAGGCAACTTGGAATATGATGCAGAAGAAGAAAGTCATTCATGTTCTGCAGTGCCTGCTTAGCCAAAACATCAGCACAATGGTTCCCTTCACGGTGAGTATGACACAAGCTAGAATGCGACGCATTGAGGTCGGACCTGCAAGCCATAATAAGAGGATATAATATATGTGTGTTAGGAGTGTTATTGTTGAGAATAAGATTAACAGCCACTTGTGAATCAGATTCAACAATAAAGTTTTCTAATCCTCTATCAATGCAAGTGGAAAGACCAAGTTTGATCCCCCAGATTTCAGCCAAGAGTGCATCTCCAGTACCCAAGAACTTAGAGTAACCACATACCCAATTACCAAAGCCATCTCTGATAAGTCCAGCAGCCGCAATGAAATTAGAGTCTCAATTACAAGCACCATCAGTATTTAATTTAAGTTGATTCAAGGGTGGTGGTGTCCAACCAACGAGTTGGGGAGAGCAGTTGGGAGGTTGAGCAGATTTTGTAGCCAAAAAGAAGTATTCGCATGCTTTCATCTTGGCAAGATTAAACGTAGAGTGAGGGTTGAATGGGCAACACTCAAAGACTTTTTTATTCCTAGCAAGCCAAAGGTGCCAGAGAATGTATGAGAAAAGGGTTCCCATTGGAATGTTGATGTGCAAAGGACTGTTATTTGCGGCATTTGATTTAATCCAATCAGTGAAAGAAAGATCAGCATTATTATTGATGGTAATGGAAGCAATCTGCATGAGATGAGAAGATGCAGTACACTCTCTAAAAAGGTGTTCAATGGTCTCATTAGGATAACCACAAAGAGGACAAAAGTTTTGAAGGTTGATACCTCTCTTGATGAGGTTGGAAATGGTGGGAAGGCCATTATTGGAAGCTTTCCAAATAAAGAACTTGAGCCTTAAGTGACATTTAAGCTTCCAAATCCAGATCAGGTTTGGGGTTGGATCGTGTGGAGGGATAAGCTGGTTGTATATGGATTTTAGATCAAAGAATTTCCCAGCACAACAGGTCCATGAAGATACGTCATCTAAATCAGATTGGAAAGACCTTGGGGATGAGAGGATAGAGTAGTGGACTTCCATTGGGAGATGAAGGGAGAGAGAAGAGAGATTCCACGTCTCATTTTGATTCATATAAGCTGAGACAGTGATGCTGTCATCAGTGAGGGATAGAGGTCCCTGAATGTGATTCCTAATAGGGCCACATGGCAGCCAGTTATCATGCCAAAACAAGGTTGATCTGCCAGAGTATACAATTTTCCTCTCATGGTGTTTTAGAATGGTTAAACCAGCAGTGATTGCTTTGCCCACATTAGAGGAATTTGCATGAGAAAGGGAGTTTTGATGCTTGCAGATTTTTGCCCAGATAGAATTGGGTTCAACAAGCATACGCCAAGCAAGTTTGGTTGCAAGAGAAAGATTTCTTTGGTGGCACTTGTAGATTCCCAATCCTCCTTTATCTTTGCTTTGGCAAACAGTGTTCCATTTAATAAAAGAGAATTTCCTAGAATTTGCGGAGCTACCCCAGAAAAATTCTCTGAAGATTTTGTCAATCATAGAACAGATTCCTATTGGAAGGAGAAGGCATTGCATATAATAGTTAAGAGTCCCCAAGCCAATGGATTTAATAAGAGTTGTTTTTCCAGGTTGAGATAAGAGCTTGGCTTTCCAAAGGGATATGTGGTTGCGGAGTTTATCAATTAGGAAATGATAGTCACTTTTCCTAGAAGAGATGCCAAGAGGGAAGCCTAAGTAGATACCTGGATTGGCTTTAGAGGGGAATCCTAAGCGGGTTTCAGCAAGGTGTCTCATGTTTGAAGGAGTTTGAGGTGAGAACCATATGTGAGACTTGTTGTGATTAGCTTTAAGACCCGAGGAGGAAAGGAAGAGGTGAAGTGAGTTGTTGATGGCAGCAATGCTTTGCTCATCCACCCTAGCAAAAAGAAGTATGTCATCCGCGAAGAGAAGGTGGGAGATCTTGATGTCTTTGATACGTGCGGGAAAAGTAAGACCCGATATCTTTGTTCAACTATTGTTGTACAATTCTTTTTTTGGGCACGCATCTTTTCTGTATTGGAAAAGTAATTAATATTACTATTATTCTCTGATTGTGAAGTTTTTAATTTTAAAATTATATCCGGCAAATGAGATTTTTAATTTTGGTTACTTAATATTCTTAAATTATATTATTTGTTTGAGAGCTCAAAAATTTTAAAGAAGTTAAAAATTCATATGATTAACCAAATATTAAAACACAGCGACTCTAAATAAATAAAGTTGAAAATTCAATAAATTTGCCTGTCCAAGTATTAAATTACAGAGATATTTTCTACCATCACCTCAGTGCAATTTAGCCATATTAGTAGGTTGGTAACTTGGTAGTTGGTATGAATATGAACATCTTAAATTTTGAAAATATAAAAAAGCTTCTAAAAATACTAGAAAATGAATATTTATGATGATCACAATTTTTTTTTGTATATCAAGAATTCTGATTAAAAATAAGGAAGTATGACAAAATTTAAAAAAATATGGACTATTGATAAGTTATCAATGATGGGAATTGAAAATTTTTGCTTTCTAATTATAATTATACTTTTATAAAAAATTTTGTGGTTCATAAAATAAAAATATTTAAGATGAATGATAAGATGGAGTTAAACACATATACAATAATATTGGATTAAAAAAATATAATTTACGACCAAATATGAAAGTTTGAGAACTAAAAATAATTTAAGAACCAAAATAAAACTTATNGAAAAAAAATAAATAAGGAAAAAAGTGTTCAAGAAAGAAGGAGAAAGAGTGAACACTTTTTCTCTTTATTTTTTTTTTTCTTTTTCATTATTTTTCTTTTTATTTATTTTTTCTTTTTCAGTATACACCCTTAGAGTATTATAGAGGAATCAATTTTTTTTTTATTTTAAAAAAGAGAGAGTTAGATTAATTAAGACAATGAAATGATTTAGTAAATTTAAACAAGAAATGGTTCATGTGTGCGTGTGTGTGTTTGTTTGACACATGTTGCTAGCATGCACTATGGACCCAACTTCTACCACTCTTAAAATTTATTTTTCCAATTTTATTTGATTTATTATTATTTTGCTCTCTCTATTTTGTATTTTGTGTCACACACATTTTTCCTCTCTTATTTGATTGCTTTGTTGGCTCATTATTAGCTTTCCTTTCAATCTCATCTCTCTCTTTCTCTCCCAAACCAACGAAACTTGAAATCCCCTCACCATAACGCCCATTAACGCCACTTTCTCCTTCATTCTCTCTCTCTCTCTCTCTCTAAAATCTCTCTCTGAAATCTCCATGGATTTCAAATTACTAAACCCCGAATCTGAAAATCTTCCTTCATCTTCTTCTATTGGAGGAGCACGAAGAAGAAGCAACGATTGCAATTCGCCGGAATTTGAGTTCTGGATGGTTCGAAACCCTTCTTTCCCTCAACCGGATCTTCACTCCGCCGACGAGCTCTTCGCCGACGGCGTCCTCCTCCCTCTCCATCTCCTCTCTCTCCACAACCACACAACTCGCGACGATCCGCCACCAGAATCGGAATCGCAGATCTCGGAGCCGCCAGATCCGCCGCCGGAGTCTTCGCCGGCGATAACTGATTCGGCCGTGTCGGCGACGTCGTCGTTCTCGTCGTCGAAGCGGTGGAGAGACATCTTCAGGAAGAAGACGGAGGAAAATAAAGACTCGGAAGAGAAAGAGAAGACGACGAAGAAGAAGAAGAGAGAGAAGAACAAGAAGACCGGAAGCAGCGGCGGCGCCGGCGGTTCTACGGCGGAGCTGAACATCAACATTTGGCCGTTCTCGAGGAGTAGGTCCGCCGGAAACGCCAGTACCAGACCTAAAATTTTCGCCGGAGCTCCGGTATCGACGAGGAAGGTGAACAGCGCGCCTTGTTCCCGGAGCAATTCCGCCGGCGAGTCCAAGTCACGGAAATGGCCTAGTAGTCCGGGTCGACCCGGGGTCCATTTGGGTCGAAGCAGTCCGGTTTGGCAGGTTCGCCGTGGAAAAGAAACCCACACGAGTCGCCGGAGTAAAGTAGCCGCCGGGGACGGCGGCGGCCCTGGCGTCACCGGCAAAACCAGGGTTTTGAATCTAAACGTTCCCATCTGCATCGGTTATAGACACAATTTGAGTTGTAGAAGCGACGAGAAAAGCACCGTCGGGGTTGGCGGAGGAGGCGGTGGCGCAGTCGTAGACGGCGGTTCCGGAAACGCCGTGGGAAGTAGTGGTGGTAATCTTTTTAATTTGCGCAACCTCTTCACAAAAAAAAGCGTAGTAACGTCTCACTAGTGGTAATATTTAACTACCTATACAATTAAATAATAATTTTGTATTAAGTTTCTATTTTTGCTTTTCAAATTAACCTTACTTTTTTTAATTTTTAATTTTAATTTTGATATAATATTGTAAAGAAACCTTTGTGCGGTTATCTTATTCATACTGTGTCTGTATGTAATGGAAAAAGTATCATTCTGACTTACAGTTTATGAGTTAGAACTAGATTCGTCAATGTCATAGCTAGTTGGAATGTTGAGCTTTTGTGTGTATTTTATTATTGTATATTATCAAAATGTTATATAATTTAAGTTTGGTTCTGACTTCTCCAGTTCTTCTTTCCCTTTTCTGCATGTGGGGCTTAATTGCTTCTTTTTAATAAAAGAAAATTATTAATTAAATTTGTGATTTACAAGATTCAAATGGCAATGGGTTCTACTTTACATACTTTATTATTGGCTTTTTCACTCGCTTGTCAGCCTGTTAAAAATGACACAGCAGGCGTCTTCAGAATGTTCCAGATGAAGGTCAATTCCTTAAAGTTACAGCTCAAAGTTCCCTTTGAAAATGATATCATTAGATAAAATTCAAAATAAAAAAAAGAGTAACATGTAACTTTGTAATTTTTCACATTTAAATTCAAAATAAAAAAGATATGACCATATTTAGTTCTTATAACTAAGGAGTGGAACTTTTAAAAAATTTACACCAAAATTATAACAAAAAAAAACATAAAAGACTAAATTACAATCTACCTTAAAAATAAAATACTAAAATTACACTTTGTCCAAATTTTAATTATAGATTTTTAGTTCCTTTATTTTCTAAAATCTGCATATGATTCATTTTGAAATTAAAATTAAAATCACGAATCAATTGAATAGAGTTGAAGCTACTCAGTTTTTTTTTAATTACACTTTTGTACTCTGTGGTTTGACCATATTTTACTTTGGGACCATGTGATTTAAAAAGTGACATTCTGGTACCCTGTAGTATTCACTGCTAACACTTTGGTACCCTGAGCTTTAATTTCGTTAGAAAATTAACGGAGATTGAAATTTTTGTGGCTATTTTATAATTTTTAATCATAACAAATGTTGAGAAAATTACATATTGACCCCCAATATTTTTAGGAAATTACAAACAGGTCCCAAGATACATATTATCTAGGGACTAAAATGAAATCACAGGGTACCAAAGTATTAATGGAGAATACCACAAAATACTAGAATGTCACTTTTTAAACCACAAAGTACCAAAATAGAATATGACCAAATCACAGGATACCAAAGTGTAATTTACCCTTTCTTTTATCTGATTTTCAAGAGCTCAAATCACCTGGGTCTGGTTCACTGATTTTGGTTGACGATAAGAAACAAAAGATAATATAATAATAATAATAATAATAATAATGGTAAATTATATTTTGGTACCTTATTCTATGGACCAATTTTATTTTAGTACCCTGTTATTTCAAAAGTGACATTTTGGTACACTGTTCTTTAGACCAATTTCACTTTGGTACCCTGTTCTTTTACTATTTANATAAACATTTTCCTAGTAATTTAATAGGGATAGTTTAGTCTTTTTACCTCATTTTTCTCTTTATTTTAGGTGAGCTAATCATTTCCTTGATCTGTGTGTTTTTACCTTAAACATCAGATATATANGTTAATTACAAAAATAATTACAAAAATTGTACATCCTAAACATAGAGATTAGCTATATAAAAAGATATACTCTAGGAGGCGGCAGCCAGCAAGCATACGACTTATAATCTTCTAAATATCTTTATAAAAAAAATGTTCAAATATAAGGAATTCAATCCATTGATCGAAGCTTTATTAAAAAAAAAACTATTAATTTTAAGTAGTTTATAAACTCTTTTTACTTGTTAAATACTTTTCCAGTAGTGTTTGAGAATGTGGGCCTTAACTAAGATCGAGACTTTTCATTATCAAGCAAAGCCTTTTTGTTTTGGTTAAAGAAAGCATTACTCATTCTTCTTTACTTTTAGAAAAAATGAACTGTGATCCCCTTGAAGTATTTAGAATAAAGTATATTAGACATTACATTTCATGCGTACAAAAATTGTTTTTCACATGAAAAAATCATTTGAACTACTCAATTCACGAGTAAAATATTTTAAAAGATTTAAAATTTTTTCTTTATATAAAAAGATAGAGGTTGAGGATATATATAGTCTAAAATCATGTGAGCTAGAAAAATAGAATTCTGATAATCTGATCCCCTCAAGGCCCAAAGAATTTTAGAATAAAGTATATTAGACATTGTCTTTCATGCATATAAATGTCACTTTTTTCCACATGGAAAAATCATGTGAACTACTCAATTCACGAGTAAAATATTCTAAAAAAAATCATTTTTTTAAAGGATAAAGCTTGAGTGTGTATAAATTGTCTAAAACTAATGCAAATTCAATAAATCAATCCAAATCAAAATGAAAACGTAATTTTGATTTGGATTGATTTATTGAATTTGGGCCCACATTGACAAAGCCCAAAAGGATGCTTTTGTGGAGATGATATTCCCCGACCCAAACAAAAAGTGGAGATGATCTTTCATCTTCTGCCATTGGGCATTGGCAAACAATTTTTGTTTGATTATTATTATTATTATTTTGTTTTTCTGACCAATTAAAAAAGTTTTGAGAAAAAAAAGGAGACAATTTTGTTGTTTTTTTGTCCAAAATCTTTAAACCTTATTTATTAATAAAATTAAAAAAATAGAGATAGGACTAAATTTATGAAACAAATGACCCATGTTAGGACTGAATTTTATTTTCAATTTGATTTCGTTTTTCGATTACTTCACTTAAAAAAAACTCATTAAATTTAACCTCTAATTTTGATTTAATTGCATCTGGATGAATGAAATAGCGGATTGACCATCATTTATTGTAAAATTATCAATATTCTTATTTTTGAAGTTGATAATTCTCTTTATAAAATTTTATTGTATGCAAGTTATATATAGTTGAAAATCTTATTCTAAGATTTTTTTTCAATGTCATATCATAGGCTTTCACTTGAAAAAACTCTATTGGAATGATAGAACAATAAGAATCTTCATAGAATTGCTTCTATTATACGTACAATTTAAACATATAACAATAAAGATACATACAGTGGCGGAGATAGGGGGGCTGGTGGGGGCCACGGCCCCCCAAATTTCAGTAGTTACTACAAATTAGTTCTAATATAGTTTAATTGTATGCATTATAATCCCAACAACCCCCCTTTAGTGTTAAAAAAAAAAATTTCTGGCCCCCCCTTGTTAACATTTCTGGCTCCGTCATTGGATACATACTATTAAAGATAAAAAAAATGACCAAGCTATATGAATAACATGTGACCCAATGTTGTTCACGGAATGAAATTACAAGACCCTTATATATTAAGGGAGTAACCACATATCAATTAAATACAAACTTTTAAATTATAGACTTTACCATATGAATGAGCCAAATCACAAAGTTTTTTTCTTTTTTGGCTAAAGTGTACTATTGGTCCCAAAATTTTGGTAAAAGTTTCAATTTGGTCTCATAATTTTTTTTTACAATTTTGGTCCCATAACTTTTGAAAATATCTCACTATCGGTTCCAAACTGATTTCCATCTATTATTTGCCGTTAAAGATGATCTGACATACTGAGTTGAATGATGACGTGACAAATATGGGTGAAGTTATGAGATTGATGAAAATTATTTTGGGACCAATGGTGAGACGTTTTCAGAAGTTATGAAACTAAAATTGTAAAAAAAAAATTATGAGACAAATTTGAGATTTTTTCAAAGTTATGGGACAAAAGTGCACTTGATTTATTTATTTATTTTTTTTTGGTTAAGACCAGCTAAAAGTTCATGGACCAAAGATATATGCAATATCATACATTATAGATTATAGAAATATAAAGAAGTTTAACTAAAAGTCAAAAACATATATTATTTCTAATTTTCTATATATTCGCGAGCCCTCTCTCGCTTTCTCTCTCTCTCTCTCTCTTCTCTCTCTGCGCGGTAGTTGCAAAGGTAAAAAATCAATGGCGTCGCGAGACAAGAAAGCATCGAAGGCTTCGAGCAGTCGTACAGGAAGAATCCGTACACTCTCCGATCTGAACCGGCCGTCGGCGGAATCCGACAGCGATTCCGATGGGCCTCAGGAGTACTACACCGGCGGCGAGAAGAGGTTTCGTTTTCCCTATTTTTCTTCCCTTTATTCAAATCTTATTAGATTCCTGAAATTTCTTGTGCAATTTGATTCTTATCGTGTTGGGTGGTTTTGATTTTTGAAGAGTTCTTCACCCTTAAAATTTTTATTTATTGGGTGTTTCGAACGCCGGTTCTAGTTCTCTAATCATGCTTTAGATGTTCTACGACCTACATTCTATTGGATCGGTAGAGGTGCGTGCATTTTCTGTGTACTGGTTGAGCACTTTACAGTAATCATAAACAGGAAAAGTTGAGATGTGAGTTGAATAGCTTGATACAATTATTCGTGTGATTGGAGATATATAGAGTTAAGCATGGGGGTCAGCTGGGGACGTGCTTGTAAAACATGAACTAGCATATAGGAAGCCTTTATTTTGGGGTTAATTATAAATTTATAATCTGCAAGGGTATGGCTTCCTCATCGTTTTTTCTTGTTAGTATAAGTAGCTTGTTTCTTCGTTTTATCTGTAGGTTACTAACAGATGCTGAATCAATCTGCTCATAGACTCATTGTAGTTTGCTGTTGATATCCTGGCAATTTGGTGCATATATATTTCTTTTATCTATGATGTTGAGTTTTTAGTACTGCTTTCCATGATATATCTCAGTATGCGTAAATACATTCTGTTAGCTTATCAATTACTTGTTTTAATACCCTTGCTCTGATGAGAACTGAAAGCTAATGTACATCTCACTGCTATAGGAGCAGTCAAATTGCAAGATTGAATTTTGGGAGCAGCTTTCGGAATAATATCTGATTCTAGATTGATCTCTTTATTATTGAGATGAGCTATGATTACTGCTGGTGAAATCTGTTTGTATTCATATTGTTCAGTTTTCTCATCCTAGATTGTAACCTGTACATTTTAACTAAGAAAAAACTTTGATGTGTGTTAACTGATGACTTCTTCCCTCTTTTCATGAATATTTAGGTTCACTTGATGAAGTGCCAAGCAATATATTTTTCTTTAATTTCTCTTGAAGAAGCATCAATAGTCTTAATTTAAAACACATCTTTATCCTGCTACACTTTTCTGTGAGGTATTTAACATTTGTGTTTTTTATTTGCAGTGGAATGCTTGTACAAGATCCTACAAAGGGCAATGACGTGGATGCAATTTTCAATCAAGCAAGGCAATTGGGAGCTATAGAAAGGCCTCTTGATCAACTTCAGGATCCACCAAGGTCGACAAGTTTTACTGGAACTGGCAGGTTACTCTCAGGGGAAACTGTACAATCTGCTGCTTCTCAGCAACCTGAATCTTTTATTCACAACATTGTTTTTTGGAGTGATGGATTCACTGTAAATGATGGACCTCTGAGGAGTTTGGACGATCCTGAGAATGCTGCATTCTTGGAGGTGCCTGCAAAAGTTTTTGAGTTTTCTTGACTTCATAAATGTATTGGAGAGGAAATATATTGGAACCAGCATGTTATCATCTAGCGCAGCTTTAAAATGTCTTCAGTATTGGAAGATTTTTCCCTCTAATTAATTCACTGAATAATGAAAGATCTCTGGAGTTTTGGTTTTAACCATACTAAGCTACCTCGACCGAAAGTTTATTCTATGGAAAACTGTTTTGGATAACTATTAGAGATCAACAGTCCAAGCTTTTTTTTTTTTTTTTTTATTTAATTTTTTTTTTAAGGAGTGCTCCTAAAGTTGTGCTTAAAATTGATTATTAGACTATGTCATATAATATTTTAAAATCATGTTAGAGTGATTTACTATCTCCTTAGCTGCAGTGATAGATTAGTTGTTAACTTTGCATTAATGCTATTCTTATATGTATCATGCAGAGCATAAAAAAATCTGAGTGTCCGAAGGAGCTTGAACCTGCAGATAGGAGATCATCAGTTAATGTTAACCTCATAAGGAGGACTGAGAAGTATCCTGTAAGTCTTCTGTTTTTGCTATTTGATTTGTGCCTCTTTAATTACCTATGAAGCCATGATATGATGATAAGTTTTGTTCCCTTTCTTTTTAGTATCTTAACCTTTTGAATATTTTTCCACATTTTAAATGCATCTATGTTCTTTTGCTTCTGCATGATACTTATAATATATGATCTGGAATTTTGTTTTCTCACATGTGCAGGAACCCGAAAAACGCCATGTTCCATTTCAGGGTGTGGGAAGAACTCTAGGAAGCAGCTCTTCTTCAGTGGCAGCTGAGGCAACTGGTGCCTCAGTATCTCATAATACTGCTCCATCCCCTTCAACAGAACTCGTTGTAGACCAATCGTTGCCGTCAACCACAATACAGATTAGGTTAGCTGATGGAACCCGCTTGGTATCACATTTTAACTACAACCACACAGTCAGAAACATCCGAGCCTTTATCGACGCATCTAGACCTGGGGGTGTGCGGAATTATCAACTTCAGGTTATGGGTTTTCCCCCAAAGCTTCTGACAGATGAAAGTAGGACCATAGAGCAGGAAGGACTGGCAAATTCTGTGGTCATCCAGAAGTTTTAGCAAAGTGCAAAAAGACTGCTACTTCATGTTCAATGCAGACTTTAAATTCTGTATTTATAAAGTGGACCAGTTTTCTTTGCATTAAACTTTGGCAGGGTTTTCATTATTTAAAGTTTCGTTGAGTGCTTTTGCACTAAACTACCTGCCTAATTCTTGTTAGCAAGTTTTTATTGAGGTATTTCCTTGCTTTAGGATTAGTGGAGTCGTGGCTTTGGAGTTACACCTAGTTGATAATCTTATGGTCTTTCTGCTAGATACCTAACGACTGAAACGCATAAGCGTTGGTTTTATAAATGTTAAATACTGTTTTACTTGCTCAATTGTGGAAGTGTCATATCTAATATCAAAATTTGAAGATAGTGGATATTGTGATTTTCAAAGAAAAGAAAAAGTCTCACTTTTAGTATATATGTATAGTATATATGTAGATTATATAGATAGCTATAAGTTTATTTATGTAAAAGATTAATATTAGTTTGTGTTATGTTATTATATCTTTCATTTATTTTAGATGTTTTTTGGGCTTGATTTTATTTATTTTAGATTGGTCTTACATATTTCATAATGTTTCAAATTGTGCTTAAAATTACTTAACGTAATCATATCTCTCTTATTTTAAGTTTAAATATAATGAATTTATAACTATAAGTTTCTTTTGACCGGTATTTTGTGACCATCGATAAACGAGTTCAAATCGAGTTCAGAAAATAGACAACTCGTTTCATAATCAAATAAGTAAAGTTAGCGGAGGATTAGTTTTTAGTCTATCAGGCTGGGAGATATCTTGGGTAACAAAAAAAAAGTAAAGTTAGTCCTATTTTTTTCGTACGAAGTTCAAATATGAAGAATTGGTAACTATGTATAAACCCTTAAATAGTTCTTCTCTACTCAATTAAATGGTTAACAAATTAGGTTGAATCATGTCTCGAAAGTAGGGTTTGGATCAATTTGAAACATTATAGAAATATGTAAGATCAATTTGAAATCTACTCTATAAATAAGGGAGCAGTTTGAGGTTTTGGCCTAACGCAAAAACTGGTTTACGAAAACCCTTGGTGATGGCATGGAAGAACTATAAGCCTCTCTCTCTTAGCATCAAAGAAGCAGGAAAACCATCTCTGATGTCAGATTGAAGATGGTATCAACCAAATCGCTTGCTAATCTCCGACGCGGCGGCCGGACATTTTCTTCTCATTTTATCGCCGTCAAGTGTGTCCCGGCGATCGCATCGCCGATTTCGTCCTCATCCTCTTCTTTCAGTTCTGCCCCTGCTGCTTCCTCTGCGTCTGATAGTCATCCAAAGCCCTCTTCTTCTTCTTCTTCTGAAATTCAAGGTAGGTGTCCTTGTTCTTCTGAGGCATTGTTTTTGTGGGTTTATATTAGGTTTTGCGGTTCTGAAGCTGTATGATGCTAGTTCTTTTGGTCAAAATTTTAAAATTGCTGTACTTGTTGGAGCTTTTATTAGTGCAGGGAAAATCCTCTAGATGGTCAAAATGGTTGTTATTCCTACCTGGAGCCATCACATTTGGTCTTGGAACTTGGCAGATATTCAGAAGACAAGATAAGGTATTGAGTTTCGTTGAATTTTACTATCTTTTCATCTAGGTCTTCAACTTTACTCATTTGTTACTCTATCAATCTTTATCAATATCATGGAAGGAAATTTTGATCTCACCTCTGTCTTTGGCAATGAACTTATGATTGTACCAGTTTTATTCTTTTCAACGAAGAACTAGAAATTGAATCAGTTTAACTTTTGTAATGCAATCCTTGATCTACTAAGCAACTCTGCGTGTGATCTTTGCCAGTTTCAAAACTTTCTTCCAACTACTATACTTCAATATTTGTCTCAGCGATTACTGACAGTAAAGTTCCTGATATTATTCATCAGCCTTTTCCTAATTTAGCTATCTAGATAACTACAATAAATTTGATGCATTGAGATGTGTAGACTAATATAAATACATACACACACACATACACATTTTAATGTCTGTCAGTTCTATGTGTTTATCCTAGTTCCTGGGAATTTGAAATTGTAGACTTAAGGAGTTTATTCAAGGATATAAGAAGTGAATTATTACATTTGAACTTAATAGTTTAGAAATAGGTACTGCATATCAGAGAATTGATCGCTTAGATAGCAGGTCTTTTACCTTATACCTTAGTGTAATGTTTGTTTAAAATAATGGGGTTGAAGTTCTCTTATTATAAATTTATGGGATTACATATCCCATCTCTTAATCTGGGCTAAGCAGATTAGTGAACTGAAAATGCCTTTCGTGATTGAATGTTAACAGATAAAAATGTTGGAATATCGGGAGAACAGATTGCACATGGAGCCGTTAAAATTCAGCAGTGCAATTCCATCAAGTGAAGAATTGGATTCCCTAGAATTTAGAAAGGTGGTGTGTAAAGGAGCTTTTGATGAGAAAAAATCAATCTATGTGGGTCCACGTTCAAGAAGCATTTCAGGAGTGACTGAAAATGGCTATTATCTTATAACACCTCTTTTGCCAGTTCCTAATTGTCGAGACAGGTAAATCGGCAGTGTTATTTATGAAAGTAATACATCAAGATATTATAAATTATTAACTGTAAGTGCCTCCTTTCTCTCAAATGATATGGATGATTCTGCTTTGCTTCAAATTAAGGGGGGGAAAAGCAATATTTGATGCTAGGACAATTTGATCAGTAATCAGTTAATGTTAACTCATCCTCCCTAAAATTATAAATGAATTAGTATTTAAAAATTTTTTGCCCTCTTAACATCTGTTTGACAGCACGTTTTAATCTTCAATAGAACTAATTTTATTCCATATGTATATTTGGACTTCTAGAACGTTTAGATTTTAAAGATGTCATAATTACATGCCGTGTTGTAGTAGAATTATATGCTGATCAACATCATGACGACATTGATTAGCATGTAAAAGAAACTAAGGGAATTGACTGGTTTGGGATAAAGGTGTTAACTGATGTTTAGCTCAGGAAGTAGATTGCTCCATTTGCTTAACATCTATTAAGAATTCTCTTATAAAAATAATCTCATAAGTATACATTTTAGATTCTTTATTTAAAATAATACAATATTAAGAAATGTTTATTATTTAGCTAAGTAACACTTCGTTATTATTTTGGATTTAGAGTATGTAATTTGGGACAGTTATGATATGTCTAGAAATTTTAGGGATTTAAACAGTTTTTTTAGTGGTTTTATGTTTCCAATTGGTCCTTGGGTCAGGTTAGCATGCGTTTTTCTTCTGGAGTATGGTGGGCTCTAAAATCACTTTGTTAGAGAAGAGGAAGTTTGGAGGAGACTTCAACTTAAGAACTGCAATTATTCAAAGAGATACTAGGAATAGGAAGAGGAATAATACTCATGAGCAAATTTATACTATAAGAAACAAATTAATGTCCATTCTTACAAAACATATAAACTCTTAACCTAGATAGACTATATGAAGTAATTTTTAAACTTCAACGCATTGTACTTCAAGACCAAATAAGGTATACTAAGAGTCACATCTAAACAAGTTACATGATTTATGATTTGTTATTAAAAACATTCATAAACACTTGAGAGAAAACTTACTATTTGGTCATTGAATTTCTATCGAGTCAACGAATTAGTCTCTAAAGATTAAAAATATATGAGTCGGTTCCTAAAATATTGCAATTGTCCCCAATCTGGTCCCTTGGTCAAATTCAGGGATCAAAAAATACAAATTCAATACAAACTTAGGGACTGAAAAATACAAATTCAGTGCAAGTTGAGGGACCAAATCATTGACAATTGAGATATTTCAAGGACTAAATCATGTACTTCGATTGTTCAAGAATCGATTTATTGACTCGGTGCAAATTCAGCACCAAATAGTAGATTTTGATTTTCTCAATATTTTAAAATTCCTAAAGACCCATACAGTGAAAAGGACTTGCTCTAGAATATTTAAATATATTGTTTCTAACACTTCCATTTAATTATATTTTATGTCGTTTAAACCCTTGCCCTGTAATTACTGGATTTTGAAGTTTGTGTATTTTGTTTTGTTTCCTTTGGTTCCGTTTCTGTCCTGCACCATATGGCGTACTATAACTAGCTTTTTCTCCAGATTATATATTTTTTGTTTTGAATTTGCGCCATGAATCTTGAATAACTGTTAATCCTTCCTTTTGATGAGATATTATTCCCTTATTGAGGTCCAATAACTAAGGATATTTCATTTCATTGTCCTACTTATTCCATCAGTAGAAAGCATCCACGGGTGCCACTGAGCTAGTTTAAAGTTAAAATTGTCCTTGTACTTTTGAAGGCCTGAACTGTATTTGAATCATACACAATAATTATTAAGTAGTTTTATGTCAACAGAAAAACAATTACTTGTTTATTTTGATTGCTGCATGCCTCCGAAGCTTATTGAGTTGTTTCTATATTTTTTTTTCTTCCAGTGTGAGTTTTCCAGTTTTAGTCAACAGAGGATGGGTTCCTCGCAGTTGGAAAGATAAGTTTCTTGAAGCTTCTCAAGCTGGTGAACAGTCTTCAGATGCTGTGCCCTACCCTTCACAGGCTGGTGAAGCAAAATCTTGGTGGAGGTTTTGGTCGCAAAAACCTAATATCACTGAGGTTGTATAATCACTCTGGATCTGAATCCTCTTTTGTTAAGTAAAAACATCTTAGTAAAGAGAAAGGCTTTTTTTTTTTAAAATCTTTTTTAATTTAATTTAAAATTCCTTGTTTTATGTCTCTCTCCTAACATAACTGTACTGTCAAATGGGATGACTCAACTTCCTGCACCCCGATCCTTGTTTGATTCATAATATTATAAATTTAAACCTAATTTGATGCAATGTACAGGATCATACTCCTTCTGTCACATCTGTAGAAGTAGTTGGAGTAGTTCGTGGAAGTGAGAAACCAAGTATATTTGTTCCACCAAATGATCCTAAGTCTTCCCAATGGTTCTATATTGATGTTCCAGGCATTGCCCGTGCTTGTGGAATCCCCGAAAACACAATCTATATTGAAGATATTAATGAAAATGTTAATCCAAGTAATCCCTACCCTGTCCCAAAGGATGTCAATACCTTGATTCGAAGTTCAGTCATGCCCCAAGACCACCTAAATTATACAATGACATGGTATGTAGCTTTCTTTCCCTCAATGCTTATTGATGCATCTATTTGTTCTAGTTAACCATTGGCTAAAATGCAGAAACCCTATGAACTTTTGTTACTGGCTTACTGCACAAAAAACCTTCTGAACTTTTGATTTTGTGAAAATAGTCTTTTTTGTTAAGATTTTTATTCAAAAAATTCAATTAAAGTTCAGGGCGTCTTTTGTTACTTTTCAAACTTCAAGGAGTATTTTGCACATTGACCAAAGTTTTCAAGAGGTTTTCTGCATTTTTTCCTTAACCAATTTAAGTTTATTGCTCTGATTTTATTGAAGTTAACCATTTTTTGTATCCTCTGTACCTATCTTTGAATGATACTAATAGTATATAACCGAAATCAACCTAGAGTGAGTCAAGATTAGGTATTTCTAGTATTATCTTAGTGAATTCCTTCTAGGTGTTTTTACTTTGTCAAGGCCTATTTTTATAACCTTCTTAGTAACTGAATTGCCATAACCCGCGCATCCTGAGAGTAAGAAGTGTTTCTCTACCCTCTGAACCATTTTGCCATAACTTGCTGTTGCATTGCAGATTTTGTTCTTTCAGAATTAGATGTTCCATCAGTTTTCCAGTGACATTAATAATTTTTAGTTTTATTTGACATGTAATACAATTGTACTGTCGTTCTTCATATTGTCCTGCATCTGATGACAATAAAGATCTAATTTCTTATAATAAATTTACTTTAGTTCCACCTGCTGAAAATGCATCCTCATTCAGATCAAGAGTATCTTATAACAATTTTTGCTGTGTTTGGAGCAGGTATTCTCTTTCTGCGGCAGTTACATTTATGGCTTTTAAGAGACTAAGGCAGAAGAATAAGCGGAGATAGCAAAGTCATTAATATACATATACTTATAATTTTCTACATGGGGTGACGATTTCACACATTCGTCAGATCTCAAGTGAACAGGAGTTATTTACTGGCAAGTTCGAACTTCATCTCAGCCTAAACTTTGACTCTCACCCTGAAACACTGATAATGAGATTACATTTTTGGACAAAAATTGTTTACCTTTTGGATATATTGTGGAGCGATTCCATATTCACTGGCAAGAGGGCCAATTTTATATTTAAAAATAAGCCATGTTCTTACTAATTGTGAGAGTATAAAATGTTAGGACCAGGAAGAAATTGAGTGAGTAGTTTATAAGTACCAATCTCATGGACCCTGATTCAATTTGTCCTAAGAAACGAGAGGATTAATCAAGCTTAGCTCTTTAATTTGCAGTTCCCAGTTCATATATGTGATTGTCTAACATGTAACTTTGGGGTTATGCAGCACAGTTGTAGGTATTGATGTGATCCTAAGGATGGTAATTGGACGCATATTTAGGGTATCGATCTAAATCTATTTGTAAAACGTATCCGGTATATGATAAAATTTGGATATTCAACAGGATATGGATGATTTTAACCAAAAAAAGAAGAAAAGAGAAACATCATCTAATGAATAAATTGTATTGGAAAAAAAAGATAAAAGCATTTTTTTGGTCTCTAATATTTACATCTAACTTTCAATTTCGTATTAATCTTTTTTGCTGTTAATTTTATCCTTAATATTTCATATTTTAATCAGTTTTATCATTTGTTTTTACTTTATTCAAAATTTAATGACAGATTTTACGTGGCTAATGATATATAATATAAAATTGATAGAAAAAAAACTCAACTCCTAACTTGGTTGAAAAATAAGATAAAGTTTGTCGTTAAAAGAAGTTAGTCAAAAAATAAAATTGACTAAAATGTGAAATATTAAGGACTCAATTGATAGTAAGAAAAATTTGGGGATGAAATTGAAAATTGATAGCAAGAAAATTTTAAAGATGAAATTGAAAGTTAATGTAAAATTTGAGGATCAAAAGAATGGTTTTTACAAAAAAAAATAAGAAAAAGAAACATCGTCAAATGAATAAATTAAATTGTACCAAAAAAGAAAAAGATAAAATCACTTTTTTGGTCTCTAATCTTTACATCAACTTTTAATTTCGTCCCTAATATTTGTTTTTGTTGTTAGTTTTATCCTTAATATTTAATATTTTGATCAATTGTATCATTTGTTCTTACTTTAGTCAAATTTTAATGACAGACTTTACGTGGCTAATGATATATAATGTGAAATTGATAAAAAAAAATTCAAATCCTAACTTAGGTTGAAAAATAAGATGAAATATGTCGTTAATTTATTAAAAGAAGTTATTTAAAGGATAAAATTGACCAAACTGTGAAATATTAAAGAGTTAATTGCTAGCAATATAAATTTGGGGATGAAATTAAAAATTGATTGGAAGAAAATTTTAAGGATGAAAGTGAAAGTTAATGTAAAACTTGAGGATCAAAAGACCAATTTAACTAATAAAAAAAACATCATCAAATAAATAAATTGTATTGAAAAAAAAAGATAAAAGCATTTTTTTGGTCTCTAATCTTTACATCAACTTTCAATTTCACCCCTAATATTTTTTTGTTAATTTTATCTTTAATATTTTATATTTTGATCAATTTTATCATTTATTCTTAGTTTAGTCAAATTTTAATGACATTTTTACATGAATAATGACATATAATGTAAAATTGATTAAAAAAATTTCAAATCCTAATTAATTTATGTTGGAAAATTAGATGAAGTTTGTTGTTAATTTATTAAAAAAAAATAGTAAAAGAATAAATGACTAAAATGTGAAATATTAAGGACTTAATTGATAGCAAGAAAAATTTGGGGGTGAAATTAAAAATTTATAGCATGAAAATCTTAAGGACTAAATTGAAATTTAATGTAAATTGTGAAGATCAAAGGAGTAATTTTAACAAAAAAGAAAAAAATCTCAAATAAGTATTTCATATTTAATTGGTTAAAAAAAAGATCATAGGCGGGAATTATCCCGCTCTTCTTACATATAGTATATACTATATAGATATGAAGAAAAATTACAAACTTATTTTATTATTAGTAAATTTGATAACATAAATATAAAAAGTTACCTTAATTTTTTTCCCTTCGTAACAACACATTTGAAATTATTATGCCAACAAAGGATAACACAATTGGTAAGGAGTCAATTCATAACCCATAAGGTTTGAGTTCGAATCCCATTATCAATGTAAAGACTTTATTGATAGGCGATCTGTAAGTATATTTGTAAGTGCTTATAAAGAGTTTAGATGAGTCATCCGAGCCCAACTTAAACTCTTTATGTACCAAAATAAAATTATTACAGTTTGGCAATACTTGAAAGGTTAACACTAGTAGTAATTTGAGCATAATGTTGTTAATTGGCATGGGGCATTTTAATTTCGTCACACTTTATATTTCTAGTTATACAAACGAAGTACCATAAAAAATTTTTTAAAAAAAAACGCTATTAATTAATTAGAACTTATCCAGAAAGAGCAACGGATTCAATGTATTTACAATTATCATGATGATCACTTTCTGAGCTGTTAATATACACATAATTCCAAAAAAGCCCTCCTTTTACAGCAAATGAGCTGCCGCGTGGAGCTCCCATAAACGCCACTTACTAACCGACCTTCCTTTTCACAGGGCTATTTATGGGAACGCAAAAAATTTTAAATTATTGATTATTGAATAACAATATAAATATCTAGTCCCAAAGTCATATTTTGATCCTTAGAATTATTCAAATTTTTTATTTAATTTATTAAAAAAAAGTCATCATAATATATAAATATTCAGTAACAATATGAAAGTCTGATATTAATTTTTTAAAACATCAGTATTGATATGTTGGTATTGGCGGTATATCATATCATAAATTAATTTTGCCTCACATCAATTTTAAGATAAAAAATAGTATTATCATATAATTATTTTCTAAATTAAAATTTTGAGTAAAATTTAAAAATAAAATGATTAATTTTCTCTATCTATATTGTAGTCAAATCGAGTAAATACCCATTTAGTATGAACTGCCATATAGATGGGTATATATTTAATTTATTGCCCACTCTCTAAAAATAAATAATCGATTATTATTTTTTAAAATACACAAGACAAATTTAGAAAACTTGACTTGAACGTTGAGCAAAGAAAAGAAAATCCCCCAAGCAATCCCCCATGTTATCTTGTTCTTTTAATGTTTTTAATTTTTTCTTCCCTTAAAATTATCACTGTTTTTGTGTTTTTTGTCGCTTTTCTGATGAGTTGTCCTATTTAAGATGACAATCAGATAATATGCCCTCTTTCGATCCTTCCTCGCTCTTCCTCAAATTTTAGATCTACTCTCTCTCTCAATCACACATAGTCCGAATTAATAATTATATTAAATAGAACAAGGTGGATCGAAGGCAAGGAAAGAGGCGTCTCTCTGATGATGAAGCATCAGAGGAAGAGAAAATTGAAGATTTCACGTTTCCTACTACTATGGTATACCCATCGATGATGATCAAGTCGCTATCTAATTCTAATAATCAACAACAATATCAAGAGGAACAAGTAACCAATTCTCCTAATTCTGCCTATCGCTTTCCATATAATTCCACCACCTTCCCAATCCCACAACTAACTTCTTCTTCTACTACTATTACTACTTCCTCTTCTGTTTTCACTACTCAGAATATTAGTGATCAATCCAACCCTACACCTCAGCCTCATCAAGGTAATTATTTAATTAATTATATATGTGTGTGTGTGTGTCAACTTAATTATTCCCACTTTGTTATTTATATATGTTTTGTTCAATATTTTATGAGTCTTTTGTTGAGATGTTTGAATGATATATATTGAAAGATCTGCCTGCCCATGTATATAATTTCTGAGATTTCTTTTCGTAGCTCCAGAGTGCAACTATATATGGCGTGATTATATTAATTAGCATATATTATGTGTGTGTATGTCAGTATGTGTATCTCGATTGATCAGCTAGCTAGTTCGGCGAAAAGGCACTCTTTATATCCACCTTCAATGAATACTGTTACGGTCGTAATTAATTATTAACTATGTTAGGCTTCTGTCTATTTCATTTGACAATGATATGTTTGAGCAACAAAATTTATCACAATTAACACTCTAATTAAGGTCTCGAGTTTGTATTTCATTATTGGAGATATTTTTTGTTGAGACTCTCTATTATAACACCTGCTTCTTACTTAACTAAAGATTAATCTTTGCTTATACTATAAAACGGATGAATAAATTAAAGAATACCTTACAATCATATTATGCTAGACAAATTAGCTATAATTGTTCCTATAATCCCTAGAATAATGCTAACACATAATAAAAAAAAATAGTAGGATTAATAGATGATTGAATTTTTAAGATAATGTTGTTTTTGTGTAAGAAAACCTTGTTAGCAGAATTAACTAACCTTGTATGTGTGTAGGCAAAACACCCTTTCGTGCCCTTAACGTTTGTGGTGATTTTCAGTTATGCCCCTAACGTTTCATTTGTGTCGGTTGTGCCCCCAATGTGAAACGTTAGTTTCAATTATGCCCCCAATTTCAATCATCCACAAAAACAAACACCATTTTTGCATGATTTGAGCTCGATTTTGATCAGATTTCATATGGATTTTAATTTTCGGACATCACAAACTTGATTCCTTGAATCAATTTCAAAGATTAAGTTTAAAATAGCCCCAAATCCGAAGAAAATCGGACCCGATGAACCCAAAAAGGACCAAAACGAAACATTTTTCTCAAAATTTCCATGTGCAAAATGATCCTTAGGAGTCGAAAATGAGTACCCATATGAAATCTGATCAAAACCGAGCTCAAATCGTGCGAAAATTGTGTTTTTTTTGTGGATGATTGAAATTGGGGGCATAATTGAAACTAACGTTTCACATTGGAGACACAACTGACACAAATGAAACGTTAGGGGCATAACTGAAAATCACCGCAAACGTTAAGGTGCCCTATGTGTTTATATATATTGGAGCTTGAATTTACTAACCAGAATGAATTAAAGGGGATGTTATAAATGCGGGAAGAAAGAAACATTATAGAGGAGTAAGGCAGAGACCATGGGGAAAATGGGCAGCCGAAATCCGAGACCCCAAAAAAGCAGCAAGAGTGTGGCTTGGCACTTTTGACACGGCAGAGGACGCCGCCGCCGCCTACGACGCCGCCGCCTTAAGATTTAAAGGCACCAAAGCCAAGCTCAACTTCCCCGAACGCCTCGCCAATTTCCCGGAGGAGGGGTTCCCCAACCTAATGCAGTACGCTCAAGTTCTGTGTAGTAAAGACGACGATGATCTACACCTTGCAACATCTGGACTTTATTATCATCCAAACACTACTTATTATCACCCCTTCCTTTCTCATCCTTATTCTTCTTCTTCTTCTTCTTCTTCCTTCTTCTCCACGTCATCAACGTCCCTTGACACCACGTCGTCTAATATTCAGAATAATGAGCCTGCAGGACAAATGGAAAATCCTGGTGGTAGTGCCGATGGTTCTTATTATTTTCATCATGGAAGCAACACAAGCCAATGATATTGTAGTACTATTCATGAATATCGAAGCTAGTAAGTTTCTGATTTTTATCCAGATTAGCCTTCTCTATATGAATGATTAATTTTTTATTGTCGATCTCTAAACATTGCTACGTAATTTGATTTTGATACATATATGTAATATGTAGTATGATATCTTTTCTTTTCATTCAAGAAATGTTGTTGTCTACTATCCTTGTTCTGAACTACTACTTCTGATTGAGAATAGCAGAAATTCATGATAACATAATGAGATTTTTTATGTTTTATATTTTATCTTATTGGTTAGACTAGTTATTGTTTCTTGTATTATCTCTCTATCCTGCTTGGTATTCCAAAACTTTTTACTCAATTTAGAATTGATTTGTGAACCTTATAAAACACACACACAGATAAATATAAATTTAGTTCTCTTATATATTATTATTGTGTTCCTGGTTTAATTAATCATATGATAGCCATGGATTTTCAATTACACGATATATAGTTGCTAGGTTAGTTAGGGATGTACGTACATACGAAAATGGAAATATTAAACTCGAGGGAGAAGCCTACTTAAAAAAAACAAGAGTTACGTTATATATATAGATGTTGGTTATCGCATGTATATCTTTCGATTGTTACTATCATTTCGATTTGTTTGCCAATCATTTTTAAGGGCTGGCTAGCTTACGTTGACGAAATCTAGCCTACACATAAAATACCAAAATTTCATTAAAATCTTTGATTTTGCTAGTTAAAAGTTTTAAAGTGATTCAGGCATTAAAGGACATTTTTTTAAGAAAAAGGAATTAGCTAGATAGTATTCATCTATTGATCGAGAGTAAAAAAGTATTCTTCTCAAAACGTTGATATTATTAAATTTTTTTGTTCATAACAACAAAGCCATACATAGAATTCAATTCGAATCCGATATATATTTAAAAAATTAATCAATTATCTATTAATTGTATTGGACTTTATTAATTTTACAAATATGATTTGCTCTACGTGTAAATATGACTTGCTCTATGTGCATGTGTATGTGTGTGCATGTGTGTTATATATTCATTTTTGAATTACTAATTAAATATGCCATGATTTGATGGTAATCATGTTTTGAATATCTTAATCAATTCCGACGTGTGAATGTTTTGGCAAGATTGCAAGACAGAAAGAAAATTGAAGAGTGTTCAGCTGGCCCATTTCTTAAACAATTAGTTAGTGGGCCTTCTATATAAAAAGATATACATGTAAAAATTAAAAAAAAACATAAAATTTATAAAAATATTAAAT
>QANZ01017022.1:59307-88214 GCA_003254925.1 Chamaecrista fasciculata
CAAGTTATCAGTCCAAATATATATATATTGCAGCAAGTTAGCTAGGTAAAAAAAAAAATGCTCTTTGAGCAAAAAAAAAAGCTAGGTAGGTTGCTGTAAGGAAGCATTTTTATAGAATGATATTCTAATAATATTTCTTCCACAATCAACTTAATTTTCTTTTTTTGTCAACAAAGGTTGGCCCAGTTGATAAGAACTTGATTAATCTATAAGATCGTGAGTTCGATTTTCGCTGTCAATGTGAGGACCTTGTTGGTAGGCGATTTGTAAATACCCCTGTAAGCGCTCATAGAATCTGGAGGCCTGTCCTGAGGCTCACCTAAACTTTTTTCTTACAAAAAAAAACTTAATTTTTTTTTTATGTACACAATCAACTTAATTAGTAAAGAAATAAAGTGTATAAAAAGAGATATATTAGATTACGTATCTTAGCCTAGAGAATATTTAAATGAAATTTTTGTAAGCAAAAAGATTGTAACAATCTTTTGTGCTGAACAAAATCTTGTATATAAATAAACTGAATGTTAAACAATCGTCCTTCCAAGATCAACCGATCATATTTATAAAAAAACAACAATATTTACAAGAATTTTATGTTTAAATAATTAATTAATATAATCACGATCGATGTCATTCTAAATATTTAGAGGATATATATAAAATATTTGAATGGACGTGATGAATGTATCGATGATAGATAGATAGTGGCAATGGAAGCTTCGTGTGATATGGATGGATATTGCAATTTTGAAATGCAAGTTGCAAGACGATCGATGATGATGAGTGAAAAAGGTTTGAAGTGTGGCAAACACAAATATTGTATTTTCATGCGTGGGATATGATGGCATAAGGCGACATGAGACTTAGAATCTATAATTATTAAAAATAAGTGTGAAATGTATATGATCATAGATCTCACACATACACTCAATGAATTAATTAAAGAAGTGAAAAAAAAAGGAGATTATAATTATTTTATACGCTTTCGGCTGCATATATATCAGGCTGTGCGTCAACCTTTGCGGCTATTATTCTTTGTGTCTCGTCCAGTTTCATGCATCTCTGCTCCAATCACTATACCATTCTCTCATTTTTATTTTTTCTGTCTTTACTTTTCCTTTCGCGTGAGCGTGCTTTCCTTTCTACTTACCACATTATATATAAATATATTCTTAGAGTAAATTCACAAATTAGTCCATGAAAGATTATCAAACTGACAATTCAGTCTCTAAAATATTGAAATTACAATTTAGTCTCTGAAAGATTAAAATAGTATATTTTTTAGTCCCTAAAAGGTTAAAATGATATACTATGTAGTCTATAAAAAAGACTAATTAGTAGTACTATTTTGATCTTTCAGGGACTAAGCTGTACATTTCAATCTTTCAAGGATTGAGTTGTGAGCTCGGTGATCTTTCAGGGACTAAATTGTTAGTTTACTCTATATTATATTCTTATCTCGCAACATTATATAAATAGATATTCTAAAGATTAAATTATGATTTTGTCCTTAATTCAAGCTCCAGATTTTCAATTTTGTCCATCTCTTAAGTTCAATTAATTTTACTTTAGTTCCTTTAATTAATCAATAAAACTTGAACTACCGATAGTGTGGCACTATATATATGTATATATATATTAGTTTGTTCAACGAAAAAAAATTACTGAATTTAAAATACTTTTATGTATTTATTTTACATACATATATAGTTAGTAAATTAAAGTACTAATATTTTCAAATTTGTTTTGCATAAAAAATTTAATCATTTGATTTAAACTCTACATTTTTCGTAAAAAAAAAAGTATTTTGGGTTATACTTTTTTTTATTAATTTATAAAAATAAATAAAAATTAAGGGATAAAAATGAAAATTTAAAAATAAATTAGAGAACTATAAATATATTTTGGACTATTCTAAAGTCCTTTAATTTGTTTCGACATGGCATGCATGTCAAAGCTTTAATTTCCTATACTAATTATTAAGAGAGAGTGTTAATACTAGACTAGTTTATAACTTCTATAAGAAGAAAGCAAATTAATTAAATGATAATTAATAAAAGTGAAAGGGAGGGATCATGCAATATTATGCAATGCAAGTGCTTCCACGATGTGATGGGAAAAGCTATGGAAATGGGGATCTACCAACCAAAGCCATAAAAAAATTAGGTGTTGGTGACATGTATATTTATCTAATATTCTATATAGAGAGTACTATATAATTATATAAAGGCTATGGGCTATATATATTAAAGGAAAAAAGGAATCTTGCGCCGTCTGTGGAATATATATATCAGTAGTTTATTTGTATTGTTATATTAATATTCGGATGTTGTTTTATAATTTTATTTGTTATTTGAAAATTTTAAAATATCTGAAATATTTTAAAAAAAATTAATGATATAGGATATGATGTCTTAAATTGTATTTATTTTAGCATTTCTTTAAAGCTTTAAAATTTATGATCATAGTATTTATAAATTTTATTACGTGATTCAATTCATGTATATTATATGTATTTTTATTTATTTATGATGTCTTATTTTATTATACTAAACTGTTAGTTTAAATTAAATGAAAAAATAAGATAAAATATTTATTTATTTTTTTTTGTCCGAAATATATTTCTTTTTTAAAAGAGCCCGAATTGAAAATCTACACTTTTTTTATAAAATAGATGGCTTGGCCCAAAAAAAAGGGGCTTGAGTTTGAACCTAACTTTTAATTGTTATGATGTACCGACCAAAAACAAAAATTGTTATGATGCTATAAATTCTAGCCCAAACTTTTAAGAGCCCTGTGTATGATAAGATTTACTCGATATATAATATATATTCACTAAAATAAATTAATTAAATTTTTATTCATTTATATTTTATTTTTTAATTAAAATTAAATACAGAATAAGTAAAAAATAATTATATATACAAAAAAATACAAAATATATGTAAATCTATTTAATACAAATATAAAAGATTACAACTGAATATAAAAAATATTTATATGTTATAGGGTATAAGATATCAGCTACCCTAATTATTTATTAGTGTTTGAAAATAGTATTTATATGTACCCTAACTTGATATATGTACATTAATATTAACTTTTAAGGTCATCAATGAACATTTTCAATATTTCCAACAATTATATAATTGTTACTCATAATTTTCCAAAATGCATTTAGTATTGCTCTTCATAATTATTATTTTTTAATTATGATATGTGCCACAACCTTTTTATACACTCATATAAAATAGTTGATTCCTAGATACTTAGATCAAAAGATAATGTAGCTTCAAGCCATCAAATTAATCACATAATACATTTTTAAGGGTTGAAAAATTTATATGAATAATTCATCAAAATATATTGACTCATAATTTTTATGGTTACTATGAAATAATTTCAATAGCAATGCTTTTACATTTTTTTTTTAAAATCATCAAAATGTTCAATTTTCTTTTTATCACATATCCATTATAATAGGATTAAATAATTAATTTGATGACAATCAAATCAAATAATAATATAACTTTAGGCTATCTCATATGAAACTTTCAATTTTTAAGATAAAATGAATAATGAAGAAGCTTATTATAAATAATTTTAAGCATACAAAAATTTCTTACATTAAAAAAGTCTCTTACTTTCTCCTTTTTTTTTTGGGCCAAAATCTCTTTTTTGCAATTGATCATGATAGTGTTATCTTATGAAAGAAATTAGGACATGTTACAAAAACTTGACGAAATTCAATAACTATTCATCTTAATACATTGTCATAAATGTATCTTGCATTGTAATTATCCACACATTAAATATACATATATACACGTTTACAACAATTTTAAATCTATTAGTGTTTATTATTATAATTAGATATTTATCTTATCATATTCGTGTTAAAGTGCAAGTTCGGTCCTATATTTTTTTTCTGAATTCTCAATTTGGTCTCATATATTTTTTTGTAGCATTTTTTATCCCATATCTTGGCGTTAATTGCATAATTGGTTCTATATCTTTGAGTCAGGTACAGAAGTGGTCCCACATCTTTATAAAAGGATCAACTGATAGTTGATCATTTTGCAAAGATATGAGACCACTTCTGCAACTTGACCAAAAGATATGAAATTAAATTGGGACCTTTTGCAAGGATATAAGATCAAAAGTGTAACAAAAAAAGCTATTAGACCAAATTGAGAACTCAACAAAAGATATGAGATCAAATTTACACTTTGACCAAACTAAAAAAAGCAAAAAAATACATATCTCTTTATCATCACTTGAATAATTGAATTAGAAGGATATTAAAATTTGAGGAAAGAAAAATTCAAAAGAGTTCCAAGAGTTGAGAGAAAGAATAGGAGAAAAAGGAGCAAAATGGAAGGAAAGTGCAAAAAACATAATAGACAATTTTAGTTTTGATGCAGATGCAGATTAACGAACGAACAGAGAGGGGAAGGCACAAAGAGAAAAAACAATGTTGAGAATCGGTGCAAGACGATTTTCTTCTCTTTCTGCGTCTTCATGGAGGGCAAAACACGCTTCATCCTCCTTGGTTTCTCCAACTCCTTCATTTCCTCCTCACGCATCAATTATTCCCTTGAGAGGTTAATTAGGTTGTTCTTTTTTTGGAAGTTGATTTTTGTGTTATGTGATTTTGTTTGATGATGTCGGGAAATGTGGATTGATTTGTTTTTCAGGTTTTGTTTCTAATTCAGTGAGTCACACAGAAGACACCAGCATCCCTATTCCCCCAACAGTTTCAGCTATTAAGAACCCAAGTTCGAAGATAGTGTATGATGAATACAACCACGAGCGTTATCCTGCAGGTGATCCAAGCAAGAGGGCTTTTGCCTACTTAGTCCTAACAGGAGGCAGATTTGTGTATGCTTCTTTTGTCCGTCTCCTCATACTCAAATTTGTACTCTCTATGTCAGCCAGCAAGGACGTCCTTGCTCTGGCTTCCCTTGAGGTTGATCTCTCTAGCATCCAGCCTGGGTCCACGGTCACCGTGAAATGGCGTGGCAAGCCGGTGTTCATCCGGCGACGAACCGAGGATGACATTAAGCTTGCAAACACTGTTGATGTTGCATCTCTCCGTGACCCACAAGAAGATGCACAGAGAGTGAAGGACCCAGAATGGCTTGTTGTCATTGGTGTTTGTACTCATTTGGGGTGTATTCCTTTGCCAAATGCTGGTGATTTTGGTGGTTGGTTTTGCCCTTGTCATGGCTCACATTATGATATTTCTGGAAGAATTAGGAAGGGACCAGCTCCATTCAATCTTGAGGTACCTAAATATACCTTCTTGGGAGGGAACAAGGTGCTGATTGGTTAGAAATTGCTTTAGTTAGTTGATGAGGTTATTGTTAATTTCGGCACAAATTTTAATTTTTTTTCCTTCTTCTTCTGATTTGTTGGAATTCCAGTGCTTTATGTAACTCGAATTGCTAATATTCATTACTTGCGGCGGCGAGACTAATCTCAATAATCGCCTGGCTTCGTTGCTTTTTAAACAAATTCAAATTATACTGTTCAATGCTGATGACTTCATAAACTTTGTATCTTCAATTTTGTTATTGTGTACAAAATTTCGAGAGCAAATGCCTTAACCCTAAATCCCTGTCGTTAGTGAGGAAGAGAGGCGCCGCAAGTGAGTGGTTTGATGAATTTGTGGATTGATTTGGTTTTCTTGCATCTGAAACTTTAGATGGGAGTTGGGCCTAAAGGCTTCCAGGTGATCAGAGATGCTTGAAAGATCTCTCAATCTATCAATTAGAAGTGTGTTTGCTCTTTGTTTTGGTTATGGTGTTTTTAAGTCTCGGTAAGTGAATTGAGGTGGAAGGTTAGACAAATTTTGTTACGTTGGTTGAGAGGCTTTTAGCTTTTGTAATTACCCTTTCCCTTAAGAATTTCTCTTTCATTTTTAAAATCTTGTGTCTCGTAAATTTGCTCTATTTTATTGTTTTATGATATAAAAGGTCTTCCTCATATTTTTTTGGCAAAACACCCTTTCGTGCCCCTAACGTTTGCGGTGATTTTCAGTTATGCCCCTAACGTTTCATTTGTGTCAGTTATGCCCCCAATATGAAACGTTAGTTTCAATTATGCCCACAATTTCAATCATCCACAAAAACAAACACCATTTTTGCACGATTTGAGCTCGATTTTGATCAGATTTCATATGGGTTTTAATTTTCGGACATCACAAACTTGATTCCTTGGATCAATTTCAAAGATTAAGTTTAAAATAGCCCCAAATCCGAAGAAAATCGGACCCGATGAACCCCAAAAAGGACCAAAACGAAATGCAGCAAAACGAAGCATTTTTCTCAAAATTTCCATGTGCAAAATGATCCTTAGGAGTCGAAAATGAGTACCCATATGAAATCTGATCAAAATCGAGCTCAAATCGTGCGAAAATGGTGTTTTTTTTTTGTGGATGATTGAAATTGGGGGCATAATTGAAACTAACGTTTCACATTGGGGGCACAACTGACACAAATGAAACGTTAGGGGCATAACTGAAAATCACCGCAAACGTTAAGGGCACGAAATGGTGTTTTGTCTATTTTTTTCAAAGTTGAGGTAAAGGTTGTACCCACTAATTTTTTTAGACTCCAATAGAGAATGAAAAGAAAAGTCAAATATACTATTTTATATATACATATTTCAGTTAAAATATACTATTTTAGCATTTTTATTCACTTTATTGCTTAAACTAGTAGAAAGCACGTGTTGTATGATGCCAATGTTGATTACTAAAAGAATTATTTAACAAATAATGTAAATAAAGATTCCTTGATTAGTTTATTATTTTAGATAGTTAAGTGTACTTTTGGTCCCATAATTATGACAAAGATTTCATTTTGGTCCCATAACTTTTTTGTTGCAATTTTGGTCCCATAACTTCTCAAAAGGTTCCACCGTTAGTCCCTTGGTGAATTCCATCCATATTTAGCCGTTAAGTATGACGTGGCATAGTGACTAGGATCATGATGTGGCAAAATAAGATGAAATTGACTGAAATAGGATCTATATGCAACATATTAAAACTTATCTATACCCAACCACAATATATACAAAGAGTGGTACTTCCTCTTTCTCGTTCCGCTTCCCGATTTGCCGTCGCCGTCGCTGCCGCTTTGGTCGTTCGACTCCGGCTGAGGATCCCATCAGCTTCGTCGGTGCCTTCTGCTTGAAGTCTCTTCTTCCCCACCAGATTGGTCCCTGTCAGTACCATTCTTTGTATCTATGGTTGTTGGGTATAGATAAGTTTTAATATGTTGCATATAGATCCTATTTCAGTCCACTTCATCTTATTTTGCCACATCATGATCCTAGTCACTATGCCACGTCATACTTAACGGCTAAATATGGATGGAATTCACCAAGGGACTAACGGTGGAACCTTTTGAAAAGTTATGGGACCGAAATTGCAACAAAAAAAGTTATGGGACCAAAATGAAACCTTTGTCATAGTTGTGGGACCAAAATTGCAACAAAAAAGTTATGGGACCAAAATGAAACCTTTGTCATAGTTATGGGACCAAAAGTGCACTTAAGCCTTTTAGATATAACAAGATCATCATTACTAAGCAATGTTGCAATTGAGAATACACGTGATGGAATCAAACAGGATTAGAATAGAAGAATAAGTTTATCCATTTTATGAAAATTTTAATAAATATATTAGACACAAATTAATAAAACACAATTATCCTATAAAAGAATTAATTAGCAACTTTTATATATATAAGATGGATTAGTTTCAAAATATTTACTATCCAAACATTGTATATACAAAGAAAATAAATCATGAAAATATAGAATAGTAAATACTGAACTTGCCTAACAAAAATAAAAGATCTCACTCACTAACCTAAGAATTGAAATTATATCTTAGAACCAGAATATGGAATAGTGAAAAACATGACCATCCTAACATAGCAACAACTCGTACTTTTAAAATGAAACATATATTCAACACTCCCCATGATTCTAAATTGCACACTACGAGTATCACACGCTTCTCACAAGGAAGTGACTTTAAGTCACGACTAAACATGCTTCTCATAATCTCAATGTGTTTTGTCATTCCATGAAATATTGAATTTTTTAGTGATTGTGATTGCACTTTTGTTATTGCAAAAAAATAGTAGTATATTCCTCTTGACTAAAATCAATGAGTAAATGTTTAAATTTTTTTTGGGTATCAACCAAACCAATAGAATAAATATGAAGCGTGCAACGCACGCAAATTTCACTAATAACTTAAAAAATGTAAATGTGATATTAATGACTAATGAGTGATAAATTGATAATGAGCGGAAGTTGAAAATAAAAAATGTGAATTAATTGAATTAATAATTATGTTAAAGTTAATAAATATTTTGTTTTTATTTTTAAATTTTATAATTTTTTTTATATGGTGGGTTGGTGAGCCGACTCGCCGAGTTGGTTCACTATGGCTCCGGCTCACCTTTTTTGCGGGTTAAACGGGTTCAACCCACGGGTTGTAACCTGTTTTGACGGTTCTAATAATGTCAAAATATAAATTTGATTCCATATCTTTTGTTAAGTTTTTAATTTGGTTCTAGATCTATTTTTCAATGTACTTTTGGTCTCATATCTTCGCAAAAGGTCCTAATTTGGTCCCATATGATTTTTGGTCTCATATCTTTTATTTAGGTTGTAAAATTGATCTCATATCTTTACAAAATGATCAATTGTTAATTGATCCTTTTACAAAATATGATATCACTTCTACACCTGATCCAAATATATAGGATCAATTATGCAATCGACCTAAAGATATGAGATCAAATATGCAACAAAAAATATATAGGACCAAATTGAGACCTGACCTAAAGATATGAGACTAAAATACAACAAACAAAATATATGACCAAATTGAGAATTAAGCAAAAAAATATGGTATCAAATTTGCACTTTGCCCATGTATAATATATTTATGCAGAAATGATCAAATCTGCATATCTGGAATGTATGGTATCAGACTAGAGTTCTATCCTCAAATTTTACACTAACTGTCAATTTCGTCTCTAATATTTTTTTGCAGTCAATTTCATCCCAATATTTTACATTTTGGTCAATTTTATCCTTTGACTAACTTCTTTCAATAAATTAACGACAGACTATAACTTGTTTTTCAATTTGAGTTAGGATTTGAGTTTCTTTTTTTTTATCAATTTTATATTATATCATTAGTCACGTAGATTTTATCGTTAATATTTAGCCAAAGTAAAAATAAATAATAAAATTGACCAAAATAAAAAACTTTAGGGACGAAATTGATAATTGATGTAAATTTTGAGGATGAAGTTATTACTTTTGCTAAAATCCAATCATTCTAGTGATCTAGTCTCTTTAAAACTTATGAATTCTTATCTATCGGTTCTAATCCCTCAGTGGATATATAGGCCCAGTAGGGTGATTTGCTGCTTCTCTAAATACATCTTGCAACCAAGGCTTCTTCAAATAACGAAACAAAAAGTATCTGCAATTAGAAATAAGAGTCAACATTTAGTGAGAATTAAGAGGAAATCCGAGATTTTTTTTTAAATGTCACTTGTGCCAATATAGTGTGAACAACCTATATATGGTCCAAATCCTCCAATTACCAAGGTGATCAGAGATTAAACCTCTAGCTCCAAGCTCTTCAAAGTAGACTTTATGTTTAGTAATTTTTTATTTTGTTGGTCTATTATTTAGTAATATATTATTTATTAATTTATTTATTTAATGAACGGTCCGACCCCGGTTGGACCATTGAACCTTGAACCTCTCCCTCAGCCGGTTCAATGTCCGGTCCGGTTTTAATAACCTTGTCTAATACAGATAATCTTTTGACTTTATTATTTATTTTAGGTAAAACATCATTTTGGTCCATAAATTATGGGGCTATTTTTATTTTGGTTTTAAGAATATTTTTTATTCTATTTTGGTTCTTAAAGTTCCATATTTTTTTCGTATTGATCTCCAAAATTTGATTTTGTTTGATTTTTGCTATTACTTTAACTTGGACAATGGAAATTGATTATTATTCTCTCACATATGTTATAATAAATGAGTTGGCAAAAAAAATTATTTTATTTTAAATCAACCACAAATTTATTTTTAATTTATGACTATGAATTTTTTTTTTCTTATATATGTTGTAATAATTGGTTTTTTTTTTTATTGATCAAAACGGAACAAATTTGAACATTTCAAAACCGAAACAAGACAAAACATAATTTTAGAACCAAAATGAAATGACCATATAATTTGAAGACCAAAAATGAGATTTTGACCTAATATTTATCATACTGCTTAACGGCTTCTCCCTGGATAAAATTTCCCTCCGAAAAAGCTGACGCTACGTTTTCTCCACAGCGCGAGTGCTCTCGTCCAATGGAAAATAGAAATAGAAAATTTTTTTTCCTTTCTTCATGTGGAAGGCGTCGTGGCGTCGTGCGTCTTTTTCCAGTTTTTTGCATTTGCCTTTGGATTGTCAAGAAACCCTGTGTTTCAATTAGGTTCTGGAAATCCTTTTCGATTAATTTCCATTGAAACACAAATCCCTTCAATTTCACGGTTTGATCAGCAGTGTTCGCCCACAAAATGGGTAAAAAGAAAGATTTCATTCACTTAGAGCGCGAATCCGTCATCCCTATTCTGAAGGCCAAGCTCATCATGACTTTGGCTAACCTTATTGGTACGTATCTTCGAATTCTTTTCTCTTTCCCACTCAAACTTCGCATCTGGAATTTTTCCCTTTGTTGTTTGCGTTGTACATTGTGGGACTCTGTACTAAAGGCCTACGACACTGG
The DNA here is from genome assembly GCA_003254925.1 of Chamaecrista fasciculata. NCBI lineage: Eukaryota > Viridiplantae > Streptophyta > Magnoliopsida > Fabales > Fabaceae > Chamaecrista > Chamaecrista fasciculata. The sequence goes on from QANZ01017022.1 coordinate 70,140, forward strand.
ACTTAGTGCAAATTTGAAAGTTTACTTTAACTGATGTATAATAGAAAAAAACTTAGGCAAGTTTTCTTGTAATCCAATCACAAATTTCAAATTTTAATTATGCTCTCTCTCATATGATTGGTGGTGCAAACACGTTTATGCTTTTCTCTCTATTATGATTGGTTATTGAATTACTTTATAATAAAAATATAAATAACATTGTATAAGTTTAGTCCTGCATAATGTATCAGTATTTCTTTATTGACTTGACACTTTTGAGTAATCGGCAGAGCAAAGTTCCGACCGAGCAGAGTTTTTGAAGCTTTGCAAAAGAGTAGAATACACCATAAGAGCTTGGTACCTTCTACAATTTGAGGAACTGATGGTATCCATCTTTTCTTGACCTGTCCAAGATATAGTTATTTCATATATACATTAAGGAGGAGGCTGACCCTTTTGTTACTTCAGCAACTCTACTCCCTTGTGGACCCTGTATATGGAGCTCAGAATTTGGATAGGCAGAAACTGACTGATGCCGAAATTGATGTACTTGAACAAAAATTCTTATCATACCTATTTCAGGTATGAGTACAAAAATAGTGGAGTATTAATGGAAAAATAACTCAATTAAATATTGGTCTTCTCAATGACTCTTGAATTCGAATAGGTCCATTAATAATTAGATTTGCACCTTCAAGTGCTGCATGTTATTTAATGAAAGTTATTTGCCAACTTTCAAACTTTTGTTTTGACATGATTGGTGTAAAAATAGTTCATATTTCAGGGCTGAGTGAAACAAAGTAGCACTTACTATATCTTTATATATTTTCCCCTGTACTATGTTTTTGCAGGTATTGCACAAAAGCAACTTCAAGATAGCGACTGATGAAGAGATTGAGGTTGCTAATGCAGGGCAGTATCGTCTACATCTTCCCATCACTGTTGATGAATCTAAGGTTTGAACTTATACTTCGAGCTTAATATTGCATTTTAATTGCTGAATGCAAAATGCATATTCACTGTCATAATATGTGTGTCTCTAACAGCTGAGCTTCTGAGGTGACTTACGGTGTTTGATTATTCTGCTTCTAACATTTTCTGATAGTCTTTTTGCTGGATCTAGCTTGACAAGAAGCTTTTGAGGAAATATTTTGAAGATCATCATTATGAACACCCTCCAGAATACTCAGATAAGGTATGGCTTAAATCTGATAAAAAGGAATAACGTTGATATTTCATCAGTGTTAATAACGGGTTTCATAAAATATGTTGTTTCTTGGGGTTTGAGGACTTGTTTTTTCTCTTTTCTTTTTCTTGTTCTGAAGTGTGGGGATTTTGATAAGATACGTAGTGAAGATATAAAAGAATCCTTATATATTAATTGATGCTGGTGAGAATCTTCATTACATGTTGATTGGTTAACCAAATTCTAGTTCTGGAAGACATACATTGCTTATTTTTTGAAAAAAGAGCTTATGATGTTTCTAGCTTGCTTGCATTGCTTCTTTTCATGACGAATTTTGCATTAATTTTCTAGAGACAAGCTTCATTGCGAACTTAGAAACATTTCACATCTGAAGAAGACCTAGTTCTTCCTTGGTAGAGAAACAAAATTAATCTTCTTGTACTTTAGAGTTGAGCATGAGCAGGAAATCTGGGTGTCAATCTTGAAAACTTCGCTGACCTTTGGAGTTACTAGAATAAGAAATTCCATTGTCTTACTACTTTGTGAATGTTCGCTGGATATCATTTGGCTCTTCTTACCTTTTTACTTGTTTGATTCTGGATTGTCAGAATACCTCTCCATCCTTTCTCTTTTACATGAGATTGCCAATGCATAAGTGTTCTATTTTTTTCCTTGCTTTTGGTCCATTTGGAAAGCTAATGCCTCTTGTTTCTCTAGTACGTTATCTTTAGGCGTGGCATTGGAATTGATCGAACAACTGACTTCTTTTACATGGAGAAAGTGGACATGCTCATTGCTCGTGGTTGGCGATATTTGGTTAGAGAATCTAAGTGAGAAAACTTCCAGGCTATGAAGTATAAACTGAGTTGTTCATTGATTTTAATGAATAATCTATTATGAGAATTCATAATATAAAAAAATGTATGATAGTAAAGATAGCATACTTCTTTGACTTTCTTCGAGAAATCTTTTTGAACTTGGGGCTTGCAGGTTGGGAAGGCTTTTGTTCAGGAGGCGACCAAAACGTCAGAAAACAGAGAAAGAGAAGCGTCCTACTGATCCAGGAGACCTATATGTTGAACGAATACGTCTGGAAAATATGGAACTAAGGTCTTAATTTCATCTCTGTGTTGTTGCTGTTTGTTTTCTTTGCCTGGGTCTGGGGTCTGGGCTAAGCTTCTTCACAGTTCTTTAAATTTGCATTCTCTGTCATTATACGTGGCATTGCATGCTTATGTACTGTATCCTCCCCTGATGTAAGCTCGACCATTCTTAGAAATTTTAATGATGCTGCCTGCTGATGATCTCCAGACTTCCTAGCTGAATCCTGTATTTTGGCAGTGCATGTTAGTTACTCTAGAATTATTTTCACATCAGTTCAACCTTATCTAATAAACATGGGTCACTGGTTTTTAAGTCTCAACCTTTGTTCAGCTTAAGTATGCTTGAAGAAGTTAGTTCTTTCAAAATTTTGAAAATTCAATTAAATGCATGAGGGTTGCTATCTAGATTCACTTACAGATTCAGAAGATGAAATGAAAATATTCAAAGTTACATATTCATTCAATACATCAATCCAACTGTCAGGGAAGCACAGGATACTTCTTTTTCACCACTAGCACTAAGCTCATTCATCTAATTTGTGTTAATATTAATTTTTTACTATTTGATTATCTGGTCACTCATGGGATTATTTGCTACTGCCAGTTTATATAATTTGCTAAGCAGGACCACAATCCAAGAACCTACCTTTGATAGGATAATTGTTGTTTACAGGTAATTCTATTTCACATCTCTAATTCTCACTATACTGTTTTGCTGATAATTCATATTCCTACCATCTTGAAAGACACTGATGATAGGACCAAAAACTGAAAAGAAAGACACTGAAGATTTGTTGCTTGGAAAGTTGGAGTTTACAAAACTCTGCTATAAAGAACAACGTGAATTTAAATTAAATTTTAATAAGCAAAATGAATTTTCAGGAGAGCCAGTCCCAAAGGAAAAAAGGAACGAAGTATATTTGTGAAGCATTTCAAAAACATTCCAATGGCTGATATGGAAATAGTTCTTGTGAGTTAACCCATTCAGTTTCTCTGCTATGTCTCTACTTTATTAGTCAGTCTCTTACCTTTTACTACTATGCATGCAAGTGATGACCTGGTCACGGACCATTTTACTTGACAGCCAGAAAAGAAAAACCCTGGACTAACTCCAAGGGATTGGGTCACGTTTCTTGGATCTGCTATAGTTGGTCTGGTTAGTTCAAGTGTACTAACATTTTAGGCCCTAAATTATGTGGGCGTTGCCATTCTAGTCCTTGATTTTTTCTTTTGAAATATTTGATTTAATTCTTGAAAATTCATGACTCATTACAAATTAGTCTTTTTATGAGCACTTCATCACTATACAACTCAGTTCTTGGAGGAACAAAATTACAACGAATCATGAATTTCCGGAAGCTAAATCAATTATTTCAAAAAATTAAGGACTAAACTAACAACGTCCATATAATTCAGGGACTAAATTGATCATTTACTCGTTCAAATTTTTATAGTTTATACTGTGGTGGTCTTTCTCTAAACCCATCTTGCTCTAATGCGCTCACTATGTTTTCCTTCACAGGTTGCTGTCATTAGTTCCCTTGAAATGCCTAAAGCTGATTTGTGGTTCGTTATTGCTGTTGTCTCAGCGCTAGTTGGTTATTGTGCCAAGACATATTTCACGTAAATGATACTGTCACTTTCTTTGGAAATTCATATTAATTTACAATATTGTTCAGCGTGTAGATTGCACCAACATATGATCCTCTTCAATGTATATTTCACGTAAATGAAAACCATTAAATGTGTTTTGAAATTGTTGAATGATAAATTGAAAAAATAAAATAAAATTCATGGTTGTATACTTGTGTGTGTCCATATATAGTTTTGCTCACTCAATATTGTTTGCATTCCATAAATTTGTAGCGTGGACGAGTAAATGCCGTTGATAAATAATGCCTTTTATAACCAAAGTGGCTAATAATCTTTCACCCTCGCAGGTTCCAACAAAACTTGGCTCTATACCAAAACTTGATTACTCAATCAATGTATGACAGACAACTTGATAGTGGAAAGGGTACACTTCTCCACTTGTGCGATGATGTCATCCAACAGGAAGTAAGTTCTTTCTGTCATTACATGCATTTTTCATTTTCTATTAATTTCTACTCATGATTTTTTTTGTTATTATTTGACCACAGTCTAGAAGTAAAATTCTACCAACGAGAGTTAGGTCTAGTGGAAAAAAAAATAATCTTTCACAACATGGTGAACTTGTGTTTGAATTCTCATTAGGAAAGGTGTCTACTTTTAATTCCTAACAGTGCTTTATATAGGATTGTCGTTTGTAAAAGACATCTGTGGAAAATCTTAAAAAAAGAAGTAAAATTCTATAGTGTTCACTTGAGTGATTAACATTTAAAGGCAAATGTTTTGAGTCTGTTGGAAGATCAATCTTGCATTGCTAGCTATTGTTAATTGAGCGTTACATCACCAACTTGTGATTATTATATACCCAAAACACTTATGGTTATTAAACTCAAACTATTAATGCTCAGGTAAAAGAGGTGATAGTTTCATTCTTTATTCTGATGGAGCAAGGTAAAGTTACAAGACAGGTACAGAATCAATACAATTAGTTTTAGCCGTTCTGTCTATGTCCTTTTACATTTTTATGTTATTATTATAATTTCTACTTTCTATGCATACAAGGAGACAAGGGTTCTTCGGGCACACTGTTATTGAATATCTGGTAATGTGAATCAGGATCTTGATCAAGGGTGTGAGGATCTTATAAAAGACGAATTTGGAGAGACATGTAATTTTGACGTGGATGATGCAGTCAAGACATTAGAGAAGTTGGGAATTGTTACTCGGGTGAGATGCCTCACAATTTTCTCCTTGCACCAAATTTGTAATGAATTATCTCTTTCTTTACAAAAAGATAATTAATACAAAAGGATACAAAAACAATGGACAAGAATTCCTCTTCCAACAAAAGAAAAGGATGTAGTAACCTATAGACTTTTAAACTCGAGAGCCTTTTAGTTTCAATCACTTTGAAGATCTACAGGACTGATCTTCCAAAAAAAATTATTTGAAAATGATGATCCCCTAAGCTTTCAATTTTATGCAAATAAATCATTTTGTTAGAACTTTCATTGAAGTAATCAATTTTGTTTTAGTTTTTTCGCATAATATTAACAACAATAACCATAAAATTACAAAAGGAACTTGATTTATTGAATAAAAAGCTTAACAAAAGGGGTTATTAGCACAAAATCAAAAGTTTAAGGAGTTTTTTTTTCTTTTTTACACTTTTCAAAGTTTAGGAAGAGTTTCTTATTTATTGGCTAAAATTTAAAGGGTGTTCTCTACATTTTAGCCGTTTCTGAATCTATTTTTTTTCCTTTTTCTAAATTGAAGTTATTTAAGAATATCTCTTATCTTGAAAAGAATACCACATCAAATTCTTTGGTGAATTCAGGACTCCATTGGGCGGTATCAATGTGTTGGACTGAAGCGGGCTAATGAGATTATTGGCACCACCACTGAAGAGCTTGTGGTTAAGGTAAGAGAGGGAGCCAATCAATGATCAAGTTCATTAATGAAGGGTCTATCACAAGATATATATTGTTTGTTCCATGTATTTGTGTTGGTTAATGATTATAATAAAGCCTAATTATCTGAAATTGTTTTGCATTACTTGTATCCCTTAGGGTAGAAGTTAATCAATTGCTACTTTCCTATAATGTAAGTATTATGTCACTGTCTTTTCCCTTCAATTCAATTTTAATCTTTTTCTCTTTTCTATTATTCCCCACAAGTTTGACATTATTATTATGCATTGAAATTATCAGTGCGTGAGGCGATTGGATATCATCTTATAAATGGTACGTTTCATTTTGTGTTAAAACTTAATTTTTAGGTCAACAATGACAAGATTCGTTGCACTCATTGAGGCACACATCTTACTTACCTATTTCAAGTCAAATCGAATGTGTTTCTTTCTCTTGAAGTAGTATCAGAAAGGGCAATTGGCTCCCTATTAATGTGTAATTCCACATGGAAAAAATTAATTCCATTTTATGCGCAGGAACCTAAACTAAAAAATGTTGACCAATGACATAGGTACAAACTATGGGAAACTAAACTAAAGAAAACTGATAGGAGAGGTAACTAGTTCATTGACCAAGGTTAATTTGATTTGCCTGTCTTTATTCACGAGTTCTAATATAACCATGCAAAAGTAGGATTAAATTTAAAACCTTAAAAGGGAATAGAATATTATTATAAATGGGAACAGTGGAATAGAGAGGGAGAAACATCCATCGTAACATTTTTTTTGGTAATGAATTAATTAAGCCACCATTACAGTTCTAATTAAGCTGTCATTAAAAAAGCTACGAAATTACTTAATAGTTAAATAATGAGCAAACCCCCTTTTTGGTCCCTCAATTGTTACTGAGTCGAGGAATCGGTCCCTCAATTGTGGGAAACTACAACTCAGTCCCTCAATTGTACAATCTCGTTTACGTTTTGGTCCCTCACGTCTGGTCCGTTAGTGATAGAGGTGTTANCAAAAAGGGGGTTTGCTCTTAAATAATCGGTCAATGCTTTGGACTCTTCCCAGGGTTGATATGATAACATCAGGTTATCACAATTTGGATCCCTTAAATACTCTAGGGTGAAGTGAGGAGAAAGATAGAAACAGTGGTAGAGTGGGACCCACTTCTTTCTCTACTTATTTCTATCTCTCTCTTCACTTCATCCCTAGAGTACTCTAGGGGATCCAAATTACAGGTAATCAAGTCTCTCTCAATAACATTGATTGATTGACATTTAGAGTTTTGAGAGAATTTTTACTTAATTATAATATGTAGAGAGAATTATATAGATATTTTAAAATTGTATAAAGATAAAAAAAAAAATTTAAAAAAGTGATTAAAGTTTATATTAGAATTTGTGCTGATAGAATTTTGTGTTTTAGATACTTTCATAAATGATTATTAAAATAAAATTTTGTTAAACATTTTTTTTTTGGACAAATTATAAGTTTCCTCCACCTATTTATGTAACAATTTTAAATATACCACTTTAAAGGCTTAAATTACCCTTTCTTATTCACGAGCTCTTATATATATGTCACAGACCTTGTAAAGTTCATTGCCTTTGTTGTGACACTTTGATAGCCAACTAAACAAATTTTCACCAAAAAAAGGAAGTGCATTTTACCAATACAAATTATCACCTGCAAACTCTTGGCATAAAGTGAATCTTCTTGTTATTTTTTCTTGGCTCAAAATTTAATTATGAAACCAGCACCTGTAAGACATTTATTGATAAAAAAAATTGAATAAAAACAGAATAAATAAATGGGTAAATTACACTTTGGTATCCTGTGGTTTGGTCATATTTTACTTTGGTACCATGTGGTTTAAAAAATGATACTTTGGTACTCTGTGGTATTTTCCATTAACACTTTGGTACCTTTGGAGCTATTTTGTAATTTTAACCATAACAAATTTTTCAAAAATTACATATTGATCCCAACAAAATTTTAAAGTTTTCATTTTAGTCCCTAGATAATATGTATCCAGGGACCTATTTGTAATTTTCTAAAAAATATTGGAGGTCAATATGTAATTTTTTTCAAAATTTTTTATGTTTAAAATTACAAAATAGCTCCAAATAGTACCAAAGTGTTAATAGAGAATAACACAGGGTATCAAAGTGAAATATGACCAAACTACAGGGTAGCAAAGTGTAATTTACCCTAAATAAATTAAAGGTCTCTCAGCTTTTTATTTATACATTACATACATTCTTGTAGATTGTTTGGGGGAAAATAACTAACTAATGAGAAGGTTGTGAAGTCTATGCATGTATTGACGAACATTCTCTCCAAATTTCATCACTTCTTGCTCTGATTTCGGAAGCGTTGGCTTTGAATGCAGGTTGTACAAGCACGTCGTCGTAACATTCCTTACCCACTTCGCTAAGTATGTTGAGGCAACACTCATATGTGAGAGTAACATTAATTATTATAAACTATACTATAATACGCAAGAGGACCACACTCTTTTGTAAACTTGTTCAAACACTTCTTTAGATGATGAATCGATGCTCTTTGAGATTCTTTTCGAGGATGATCACATGTTGTTAGGTCATTATTAGGACACAGAATAGCATTGGTTGATAATAGTGTTGGTGTAACTAATTGCAAAGCCCAAGTAGCATAAAACAACATGATCATTGCAACTATGAAGGTTGATTGAGCCATTATTTATCTAAGTTTATGGGAATTAGGCTCAAGAGAAATATAATGTTTGCTTTTGTTTATGTATAGAGATGGAGAGGTCTCTTTGCTTTTTTATATTGTTATTAGTGCAAAGACAAATCACCATTTCGATCTTGTAACCTATAGCTAAACAAGATTGAAAAGTGGTTTCTTAACTTTTCTTTATGCATAACATCAACCTATACGTTTAAAACCTTCGACCCATTTCTTAAATATGGCGGTTTGTAACCATTCCGTTGTGACTTGTGTGGGAAAATTTTAGTAGTTATTAATTGTGTGGTACTAACTACTGACTATAATTAAAGGCAATTATGCTCCATTTGTCTGCTGAATTTCAGTAATTGAGGTTTTTCTGGGCTTGGCCTGGTTTCTTTCCCAAAAAAAAAAAGGCAATTATGCTCCAATTGTTTATTTGTAAAAAAAGAGAAAGAAGTTTTACGCAAAAGCTAACATTTGTTTTAATAATTAATTTTTTTGGCAGTTTAAAATTATTAACATTTGGTTTTTTTTTGGGGGGTGTACTTGTAGTATTAACTATCAAGTTTCTATTGATGGCCGCCTTGGGAAATAAAAGTTGAAGTTTTATACAATGAACGTTATATAATAATCTATCATATGTACGTTTTCATTTCATGATTCCAAATTAATATATTAACACTTGTTTTCATCATCTTATATATCTTGAGACTTTAAATTAAACCGGGGCACTCATTTATGATCATGGCCTTCAAAATTAATGGAAGTTTGTAATTTGTCATATAATGAACTAAATATATGTTAATGGGGCAGAGAAGAAGAATGTAAAGCTCATTAATATTGCCTTTGTAGTGACTAGTGACAATATATGAATAGATGGCCGAATAATAGGATTTGAATCTTCTAAAATTTTGTAGAAATCGACACTAAATAAATTTTGGAGATAAAATTAAAAATTAATATAAAATTTGAAGTCTAAAAAAAAATTTTAACCTCTTATGATTGAGCTAGTTTATGTGTATGCGCTATGTAATGATTTAGCAAGTGAAGAGTCATAACTTATAAGGCAAGATCATTTTTCTTTCCAGAAAAAAATATTGGTGGTTCTTAATTCTTGCCCTTTCCTTCTTCAAGCAAAAGCCCAATATTGAGAATCCTTGCTTTGTTTGATTCTACTTTCTAAAAATATATTTTTAAGAATGTGTTTTTAAAAAATAAAAATTACAAAAAGGTGTTTGACAAATTAATTTTTAGGAGTTGTTTTGAAAAACTAAAGCATAAATTATATCTTAGTGAAAATAATGGTAAATGAAGTGTGCATTGTGCTAGAAAATATCTGAACTAAATATTACAAAACTGTCATTAATAAAATCAAAATTTTTCACTATTCCCCGTCCTTTTTGCCATTTTTTTTAAAATAGAGTCAAAAACAAGTTAAATATTCTGATTTTTTAATAAACTATTTTGTCTTTTTATTTTTAAAAGTTATTAGAAAATAATTCCATCAAAGTTCAAAAAAGTTTTTTTAATTAAAAATTATTTTTGAATAAGAGAATAAACATGTCCTTTAATTTGTCACTCTCAAAGACTCTTTTTTCATGTAAAGCCCATTTGACCCAATTTGGTATTGTGATTTGTGGAACGTAATGAGTTTGTAGAATTCTAAAGGTAATTAACCGTTTTTTTTTCTGACCAAAAAAAAAAAAAATCAACCGTTTTTTTTCCCCCTTTTCTTTGTGTATGATCAATTGATCATGTGCAAATTTTCAACATGGATCATTATGTACTCTCAATGAATAATTTTCTAGCTACAATGCTTTATCTCATTCATAGTTCACTTGTCTAAGAAACTTCTATTCAAGATTAGAAACAAAAACATTACTTGGAATTGAGATTTCTTTTTTGCTTAACATCATCATCACTCTTTCCCCACAAAACGGGGATATCCCAGCAAATATACAAATTGATCACTAAATGATACACAAGTCAATAATTTAGTCCTTAAAAATTTGGTTTATACGATTTAGTCTTTAAAAATCGTAAAACCAATACTTTTGTTCTTTTATCCTTAAAAGTTAGCCCCTGAAAATAGGCTTAAACAATTTAATTGTATTGACTCCATGACATTTGAAGGTTAAAATGTGTAATTTAGACTTTTAAGGATGGAGTTGTCAACTCATCTAACTTTTAAGTACTAATTTTGTGTTTACTCTAAATATTACTCATGAGTCAAGTCAAAACATTATCACACCAACCCAATCTCCTCCTCTTATATATTAACAACAAATAATGGTTGAAAATGCAACATATCTCATAAAAGAGGGGGGAAAAAAAGAATATTTATTGACCAGATAAAAATGGAGAAATTACAGCTGCTCTTTATACACTTATCAAGCAGTTGAACCTATTCTCTGCTATATATATATATATATATATATATATTCATAGTAAAAACAGAAAGAAGAAAGGAATGGAGCAAGATGATGATGTAATGAATTCACAAATATGGAGCATAGCAACACCTTTTGTATTTTTTTTTCTTTCTATCTTGTTGCTCTAAATAATTGGCTTCCAAGTGTGACTATGGGAGGAGTTCCTTCACCCATGACTGTTGTCAAGTTTCTTTCTTTCTCGAGTATCCGATCGAGTTCCATCACCACGTAGTTCATCGCGGGTCTTCTCTCACTAGAACCATCAACACATCTCACTATCAGCACCATGAACTCTTCCATGCCTTCATCTGTGAAGCTACTCACTAATCTCTCATCAATCATGTCTGACATAATATGAGGGTCTTCCTTAGTTTGCACCTTTATCCATGAACAACACAACCAATCAAACACCACACACTCTTCTTACTTTCTTAAAAAAAACATATTCGAGTTAACAACTCAATTCCTGAAAGTCTAGAACCAATATATTTTAGTTCTTTTTCTTTGCAAGTTAGCATCATGGGTTTAAGAAACTAAAGTGTGTCAATTAGACTGTCAGAAATTGATTTGTCAACTTCTATATCTTTTTGGGCAGGTGTATATATCTTACATAAGCACATGGACTTTAGTAGCATAATATTATTTTTCTGGATTGGTGATGTATGAAGATATATAATCACATACATACCCATTCAACCAGATTCTGATTAGAGTCTGAAAATGGTGATTCTGTTGCTTCCTTCCCCCTTAACAGTTCCAGCAAAAAGACTCCAAAGCTGTACACATCACTCTTCTCAGAAAATCTTCTGAATTCTCTCACCCTACATGAAAAGGTAGCACATGACATACTATGTATATATATATACATATATATGGGGTATTTTCTCAGAAGAAATCAAAAGGGACATTGAATTGAGGGTAATACTCAGGAGCAAGGAAAACTTCATCTGCTGTCACTAGAGAAGATGGTCCTGCAATGTCAATTCTTCCGAGGAAATTTCGAAGTCCTGCATCAGCAACTTTTGGAATGAAGTTTTCATCCACAAGAACATTGGCTGTTTTGAAATCCTTATGCACCAAACGAGGGCTCAAAGAGTGAAGATGAGCCAAACCTGCATTTATATAGAATAGAATAGGGGGTCCTAAATCCTAATAAGATGAATTATGCAAATACCAGAATTAATAATGTATGATCAAATGAAATAACTGAGTTTTAGGAGGGCTTACAAAATGAATTTGTGGGTTCCATTTAGCTAATTGGGTGTTTTTTTTTTTTGTAAAAAAATTTCTTTTTCATGTAAAAGAGATGAAAAATGATACCAGGAAAGCCACAAATGCTCACTGATTTTGCAGAGGATCACCTTTAGCTGCACCTAGAGCTATTGAAAGTCTATGCTTGAATTCTAATTTCTCACGTGCTTTCTGATCAGATCCTGCTAAAAAAAATAAAAAATCTTAGGACTAAGCTATGAGAAAACAGAAAAAAAAATATGCATCATCAAAGCTTAAACAAAACAAGACAAGACATGCTTTTATGGAACACAGCATGTAGTCCAATTCATGGTTTTTCATGCAGCTTTGCAGATACAGAACACAAAACTATTTCAAAAATGAATGTTAACTGCACACAGAAATTTACCATACAAGTGACTGGAGACGCTTCCATTAGGCACATATTCATATATGAGGAACTGCAGATTGTTTTCCTGGCAATATCCCATAAGCGATACGAGATTCCGATGTTGTATCGATGAGAGGTAACGTACCTGAAGTAAAACTAAGTCCTTTTAGGTCAAACCAGGAGAATGAACAATAAGATATACCATGTATTTCTTTGAAGTATGTAAAATTAGCAAGCTAACTAACAGAATTCTCCTGAAAATTCAGAAGCACAAGCAAACAAGGAACAGAAGAAAGAAGGAATCATCCTTTTCTAAGTATGTTCTTCACTGTGGAATCTTCAACATCTGTCCCTTTCAATTTTATCCATGATAAGGCATGAAAGATTACTTTTTTTGATTTTCCATAGGTATCCTTCACTGGAAATAATCCTATTCAAGGCACTATTGGACAATAAATGTGGGCGCACACTTCTCTCGGCGAGGATTCAAGCCTGGATTCACCATGTTGTAACAGACTAGTCCATTCTGTCATACCCAACCCCCATTGGTGCATAAAACATTACTTAACTTCAAATTTCATAGCAGAAAATTGATTGAGCATCATTGATTACCTCATCTACAAATTCCTGGCTAGGGAACCCATGTCTCTTCTTGATGGCTACAATCATGCCATCATGAAGTAAACCCTTGTAAGCCTCCCCAAATTTCCCTTCACCCATCAGATTTTTGTCACTGAAATTCTTCGTGGCCACAGACAGTTCTTCAATCTCAAATCTCCTAGTGTCTCTTACTGCCATCTCTATCCCACCATGTCTTCCGACTAGAACATGCAGTGAAAAAAACAGTATAAAAAGTCAAGAACATAGCTTCTTCTTCTGTACTAAATATGCATTACTGGCACAACACAGAAGTGTGTCGAATCTAGATCCCCTGCAGTACCTGACATGCTTTTATGCGTGAAAAATATAAATTTCTCGCACAAAAAATCTTAAAATTACACTGCACTGCAACTTGAAGTACTCAAGGGGATCTAAATTCGAAGTGTGTCTAATAATACTGAATAAAATGCAAGTTTGTTAATTACCTTGGGAAGGATCAGATGAGCCTGTTTCTGAATTCCTAGAAACACTTGGCTTGTGAATCAGACAGAACCATATGAGAAACATGACTATACCTACCAATGCCACGCCTCCTGCAGCTCCTCCTATGATTGCTGCAAGAGTCTTTGACATCTGGTAATGAGAATCACTTCACTTTTGCTGTGTATATAATATGATTCTCTCAAGTTTCTATTTATTATAAATGGATCCTGGAGTCCAAAATAGAGCAGAAAATTACAATCTTTAAGGAATGTACAAAATGCAGAAGGCAAGCATGCATGCAGTGAGGACTGAGGGATGTAAATGACATGTGATTGATGTGTGCATGTGGTTGAGAATGAGACTCCTAAGAAGATAGGAAAAGATGAAAAAGCTGCAGAAACTTACCTTAACAAAATGCAACTATTTATCATCATTGAAATCGAGATTCACCCACATTTTCTCATAGGAAGTATATATGAACCAGTGGTATCTCTTTCCTTGACAAAAAGAAAAAAACGAACAATCAAATCAGAATCTTCAATAATTGGATTTGGACACAAGATATGCAGACAGGAAGTGGGTATTTGAGCATTATCAAAAAGATGAAAGAACCCCTTTGAAAATCAGACAGACACAAGTGGAGATTCGAGTCATTTAAGGTTTGCTAAAGAGTGAGTGAGTGAGTGAGTGACACTCTGTAAGCAATGAGAACCCAGAATTGAAGAAAAAGAAGAAGAAGAAGAAGAAGAATGAAGGTATTGATTTGGCTTGTGCTTTATTTAATTAAATTAATAAGAAATAGTGTGTTCAGTGTTGTGTTGTATCATCTTTGGATACAGACAATGCCGACAGAAAGTGACCTTGCGCCGACACCACACACTAACCACCAAGGTTTATTACCAAACCACCCAATTCCAAATCATCGCCATAAACATATAGAAATATATATATATATATATATATACAAACACATAGATACATGTAAACTCACAAAAGCAAGAGGAGACTTTTATTCTTTTGATGTTACCACCTGACCAAAATTCAATTCTAGCAGAGTTGAATTGAATTTGAAGCAGAACAAGAATGAATGAACAGAAGGTGAATAATGCTAGCAGAGAGAGAGAAAGTGTGAGAGAGAGTGTGAAGATGAAGAATTGATTATTTAATTTCTTGTTTCCAATTTTCTTCCTTTTTTTTATTGGGGTTGGTGGGGTTTTATTTGTAAAGTGGTATAATTGTTGTCTAGTGCTACACACACACACAGGGCAATGGTATCTTGGCTTATGATAGAGTTACACTGGTAAGTGGTAATAGTACATACAGCACGTAGGAAGACAAGAAAAATCAAGGTTGATCCTTTGAATCTTTTCTCTCACATTGGAAAGTGTCATAATTAAAATTAATTTCATATATATATATATAGATATAGATATTTCAATATTACCCTTTTAATTTGAATTGCCAATAAAATTTGAATATAAGACTAACATTGAAAATAATGTCACTAATCACTAATCCAGAAAGTGAGATTGAGTGGCAAGGGTTCATTTTTCCTTAATCAAGTGTCAATGACTCAAATTTTAATATTGGGTGTGATAAAGTTTAAAAGCCTTAAACTATCTGTATGTATTATAAGTCAAAGGAATTAGTCATTGTGTTTGACCATGAATACTTTAATTATAACCTAAAAAGAAAAAAGAAAATCATCTCTTAGAAAAACTAAATTGACCATAGTAGATTAATAGAACATCTATCTAAAAGATAATTGTAAAAAAAAAATGAGAGAAGTTCAATTCAGGGGAAGTGTAAAATGGCAGATATATATATATATATATATATATTTACATTCACATAATGTTTTTTTTAATAAAAAAATTGTGAAAGAGGAAAAAGAATATCATAAGGGTGAGAGAAAGAGAGGCATAGCTGTGTCTTGTTGCTTGTAGGGTTGTTGTGCCCCACCAGCCAGCTATGTTGACGTTGCTCCTACTGAAGCATTCTTAAATATAACTGATTCTCTCTATATTTATTATATATGATTTTTATAATATATTATATATTATATATTATTTATTCATGTTAGTAGCATAAATGAATCACATTTAGGAGAAAGCAAAGAATAAAATGTAATGAAATGCCAAGTAGCCAGCTCTACGGCCATACTTCTTATTAGCATTAATTTGTTTACTTCTGTTTATTATGCCAACACCAACGACACTAGGGATTCTTCATTAATTAATTAATTGGTTAATTAATATGATATGATGGTGCTAATGATTATTAGCATTGTATTTGGAAGAAGTCAAGAGGGAAGAAATGGCTATAGTTTATTATTTTAGTGGCAGTTGAGGGGTTTCACCAATAGGAGCAACATAAGTGTCATGTTTGTGTTGTAATCATTCATGCTTTTGTTGTAATCTGAGTTTAGGTTTCCTCTTTTTCTGTGAAGACAGAGGAAAAGTAAAAAGCAGAGATCATATGATATAGCAATATCTGCAACGCCAGCCAACGTGAATGGAACTTGGTTTTTTTTTTTTGATTGAAAAACAAGGCCTAGAGAATAAGTACTAAAAAAGTAATAAAGGGGAAGGGGAATTGCATAAATTAAAATGGAGGTTGAAAGTAGACCTGATCATGAGTTCGAAAGTCCGTTCAGCCCGATCGATTCGGTCCGAAAATTTAGAATATGAGCCCGAAAATAAAAGCCCGTAAAAAAATGAGCCTGAATTTTAAAAGCCCGTTTAAAAAAACAGGCCGGGCTCGGGCTTTATTATAAAAATATATATAAAATACTATAATATAATATAATAAATAGGGCATACTATTGTGTCGTGTTGCGTACATAAGTGCAATGGAGATTGCCCAGTAAAGGCAAACTTTTCTTATGCCCTTATATATATATATTTAATTTATATAATATTAATATTAAACAAAAACAAAATAATGTAATCTTTTCAACGAAAAAAACCCCTAACCTAGCATCTTTCGGCTTCCTCCCATAGTCCCATTTCATATTCTCTGATTTCCCATATGGATGCAGCTTGCTCTTCATCTCTTAATCTCATCCATCAAGACTCATTTTGACCATTTTGTTGCGTCGTCGTTGATAATTGTTGGTCGATTATCAATTATTATATATGAAGCTTAGATATGAGTAGAATTCTAAATTGGCCAAAGTTTGCATGAGGTCTCTTTTTCTTTAAGGAAAAAATAGGTGTATATGGGCCTGTCTAAAAAACGGGCTCATAACTGTGTAAAACGGGCCAAGCCTGGCCCGAGAAAAAACAGGCTCGGGCCCTATTTTTCAGTGTTATTCCCCTTGAAAGCCCGGCCCGTGATCAGGTCTAGTTGAAAGCATGCGGAATTGGGTAGATTCTGTAGTCGTTGGCGCTGCAAATGCTTGTAATGTCTTTAACCAGTGTCTCATCCTTGTAGTTACTAGTCTTGTGGTTGAAAAACTCAGGGCGAACCTTCTGCAGATGCCCTTGAACTGATCGGATCCCTTGGTGTTGGAGGTTAAGAAAGCAGTCACGAACTCCTCTGAGGATAGTCTTATTGATTTGTCTCGAGTCTTCTTCCTGGCATGTGTAGAAGAGGAGAGCCATTCCATCATTAATGTAAAAAGCTCCAAACAGGTTTTTGCCCAGTTTTCTATTCTTCCACCAGGCAAAGTAAATATTCCAGGCATAGTCATTGTTGTAAGGGATGTACTCGTGGGGATTCCGGCTCTTGATTGTATGGTTCCTTGACAGCATGCTTTTGCTCTCCTTCAGTTGCTTCTGATATAGTCTCATGGACTCTCATTTACTCCAAACATCTTTGCTGGCGATTACCTTTTGTTGGAATCTTACCTCATTCCGGTGAGTGTAGAGGGCCCAAGCAAACGTTAGAATGTCAACAAAGATGTCCTTGTGATCGTCGTTTTTGTCACATTGCTGGAGCAGGGTACTTATCCAGTGTTGAAAGCCGGCAGGGGCAGTAGAAGTTGGTCTGGTGCTGAGTGACGAGCCCAGCCATGTCCTCCTGGCGAATGGGCAGTCTAAAAAGAGGTGGTCATCATTTTCAGTAACGTCACAGCCAAAAGCACATAGCCCATCAATAGTAAACTTCTTTTTGAGGAGATTTGCTCCGAGAGGGAGTGAGTTGTTTAGGCACTTCCACCCAAAAAGCAGGATCTTCGAGGGGGGGGGGGGGGGGGGNGGGGGCATTGTAGTTTCCAAAAAACATCCCAGTTGTGGTGTATCGTGAGATCCTCCTTGGTGAGACTTAAATATTCCTTTCGTACATTATAAGTTCCGTCACTGGACTTCTTCTAAACCAATCTGTCCTGAATTCCTGTCTTTGAAACAGGGAATTGCATTATAATGGAGACGTTGTAGGGATTATAGTATCTAGAGAGCTGAGTGTTGGAGATTGTGATGGAGATTGTGCCCTAGGGCCAATCATTTTATTTA